>LPNX011073937.1:166571-203070 GCA_001517045.1 Pseudotsuga menziesii | reverse complement strand
GCGGTCCAACAACAAATGCCAAGGTTCAATGCCGGATTTATACGCACTCAAGGTTAAACATTTTTTTTTTTTTTTAAAATCACTGCTGTCGCTTAAGCGATGCTTATAGCCGTCGCTATTCCGACAGCTCTTGTTTGTTTCCGTCGCTTATTCGACAGCGCTCCTTTCTATCCGTTGCTTAAGCGACGCTTATAGCCGTCGCTATTCCGACAGCTCTTGTTTGTTTCCGTCGCTTATTCGACAGCGCTCCTTTCTATCCGTTGCTTAAGCGACGCTTATAGCCGTCGCTATTCCGACAGCTCTTGTTTGTTTCTGTCGCTTCTTCGACAGATTGCCTTTCTATCTGTCGCTTAAGCGACAGTTTGTTAGTGCAAAAGTTTTAAAAAAATTCGTCACTGTCGCTTAATCAGTGTCGGATAACCGACGATTTAAATTCAAGCGACGGTTACCTCAGTGTCGCTTAAGCGACGGTTACTTAAGTGTCGCTTAAGCGACGACACGTTTCCGACGCTTAACAAAAAATCAAAGTGTCGTACATGCGACAGGGAAGTGTCGAAAATCCGACATGACAGCCGTCGGATTTGTGGTCAAAATGTAGTAGTGCACCAATAATGAAAATGGGAATCAAGATACAAAGTGCAATCTAACAAGTGTGAATAGATGTGTTGAGGTTAAACACTTGGAAGAATCTATTGATCAGGGGACATTGATGTATTCCCAAAACTGTCGATGGAGAGAGAACCTACCACTGATGGTTGTAAGTCTCAAGGCACTCAAATGACTCTAGACTCCTATTCTAGAATAAATGATCTGAAGTTGATGGAATGGAATAGGTTGGAAGGAGGGCATTAAGGCATCCCCGATCAACCAACACGAGGTACTCAGCAATGTTGTATAATGTGTAATAACTCGAACAAGATGTGCATGAACTAGTAACAGTACTGGGAATGGCCGACATGCAAAGTCAATATAACTGAGGAATGGTAGACTCAGGCTTCAACTTCCTTCGAACAAGAGCATAAAGGCGAATGGTGACTAAAGGTAGGCAGAAAAAACTTGATATGCAAACTGAGACATCTCTGTGACACAGGAGGCATCAATAGAGGCTCTATAGGAACTGGAAGCTTAACCAATCGATGGAGATAAAATCAGAGTAACAAGTACAACTCCTAAAGTCAAACTACTAACCCAACCAACAAATGTGATATACAGTGCTCTGTTTGAAGGTGACATCACTGGACTGCTTCCAAAGATAACATCTTTTCCTATCCGGATTTTTTGGTTTTTTTATTTTTTTGGAAATTTTCAAATATTTTGAAAAGCTTGAAAAAGAATAAAAGTGATTTATAGTATACATCTAGGAGGAGACAAGTGTTAGGGGTAGGAAAGCTAGTTCCAAGCAGTGGAACATACCTATTCTCAATGCAAGGAAACATGTTCAGGATAACGACACTCGGGGGAAGGTCTCCTCCCAGTAAAAGGGATGATCAAGCGGCAAAAGATATGTAAAAAGGATCTTCTTGGCTAGACATGAGACAAGCTCGAGCTATATGGATGATAACTCAAAGTCGAGGAGTCGGAATAAAGCTCAAGAAGGCAAGCAAAACTCATGAAAATGCAATTACAACTTGATGTATACAAGGGAGTCCCGGGTAAATGGCCAGCATAAAGTTCAAGAGGAGTATAAAGCTCTTGCTCAAAGACATGGCGAGACTAAAAATGACTCCCACTACCTAAAGGAGAAATGTCAGCATGGGAACCAAATGCAAAATAGGATCTAACTAGGGCACCCATGTATAGGAAAGCTCTACCATTCACATAACACCACTTCTAATAGCAGCAAGAAGGTTCTGTGACATCATGGAATGGGTCTGTACCTAAGGTTAAGATGAAATGGCCATAAGGTCATGCAAAATGCAGGAGGATATGAAATCCTAACCTATATGCCAATTTAGACATGATACCTGTAATAGGCACGAACGGATCGAATACTCGGTCAAACCACATTCAAAATGGGCTCCTACAACACCATATTAGTCCAAATGGTCCAAAATGGTCAGAAACAGTCAAAAACTATAGGAAGTAGGTAAAAATTTTAAAAAACATTATATAAAATAGTGAAAAAATAAAAAATTTCATACCATTTTGAAAATTCACCCACCATAGTGCTTTTGTATCCAGAATTTCAAGAGCTGATTTCACGAGCATCATCTGGTGAAATCACTCTGCGTTTGGTCCAGGTAAATACCCATGCCCTCTTTCACTTTCATGCAAAAAATTTAGATTTAGTGGTCAATTTTTTATTTAGGCCATCCCAAATAGTGTGTTTTGGCCCACGCGTAAATCGAGTCTTTTTCCATGTATAGGGTTGGGTATACACAAAAAAGACCATGATACCCATGTACATACGTGGATGTTTCAAAAACAATCGCGTACAGGGTCGCAAGGATTATTTTCAAAGGCAAAAGCTCATGAAACTTGGCAATGTTTGTCCAGGATGGTGCTAGAATGGAGAGAGAGAGAACATGGTGATGTTGAAGAGGTTGTGCAGGCTGATCTCATGGATCAACAAGCATTGAGGGATTGTGGGTTATATAAGTTTTGGTGCCTTCGCAGCTTGAGGACTAAACCAAGGATACTCCAGCTGCTAGTGGATTACTGGGATCCAAACTCTGAGACCTTTCATTTGGATGGCATGTCACTCAACATAGAAGTTGAGGACATATACTTTACCATAGTTTTCTCTCGTCGAGGGGAGATGGTGAACCTCCAATCCCAAGGGCTAGGAGGTGGGCTGACTATAGAGGAGTACATAGCTATGTATTTCCTTCTAGATATAGAGAAGGTTGGGAGTCAAATCCCGACAAACTCATTCCAAAACCTAGGGATGAAATCCATAATATTGGCATTGGGAATGATCGCAGGTTTGGCATCACTCCACCAAGCCTCAAGTCCAATGATTGAGTCTATTCTGTAGAGTGCATGTGTCCTACGATATATGACTGGAGTTCTCGTTGTTAAGCAACATGAAGCAGAAAATCAGTGACCGCAAGATGGCTAAGGTACGAAAAATTGGGTTCGGAAGCATACTGAATCCATTCTTTTTCGAGCAAGTGCCGGGGCTAAGCCCTAGAGTTGACATTGCTCCACATGGATTTAGGGATCCGGCTCAGCTACATTGGGCCAATGTCATGCAGAGACTGGGAGGGGGAAGGGTGGCCAACCCCTATCCAGCAAACTTCTTCCTCTGGTGGCGGAGACAGATCGTCGCCATAGATGACTATCCCTATGCAGGGATCGACTTCCATGGAGATCAGGATATGCCCCTACCAGCAGAAGTAGCATATGGAGACATAGGTAACGAATCCCAACTCACTTTTGTTTTTTGAATTATTAAATTTTTTGTGTTTTTCTATATATATGAAATCAAAGGACATGTTTTTTGTGTGATGACACATAATGATACTCTGCCATGTACATGCAGATGTGGGACCACGATGACCAGATGGCTTTCCTCGTCATCGACGAAGGGGAAGAGGTGATGAGATCATGGGTGTAGATGCGGAGCAGACATCCCAAAGCATCCACACAAACTTCATTCGGTTGGCACAGAGGTTTCCCATGGTGCAAGTCAAGGACTTGCCTAAGGCCATGCAATGCCAGGTGGTTGGAGTACCACAGGCATGGGTTCGATTATTTCACCGGCTAGCTAGAGTCGTGGTGTGCTACCATGATCAGCACCCTCCTCCACCTCAGGCTTAGAGACCTTGGTGTATATTTTTGTATGATCGTGTAGTATATGTTGGTGGCTCGTAGGCCCCAATTTTGTATATGACACTTATGTATTATGACGTCACCTTTTTTGGACTTAATGACAAATATTTATGATGATCGACTATTATTCTATTTACATGTGTAAAATGTGTTTGTGAAATGATTTTATCACCTGTGAAACAAATTCCAATCTAGTACATAGTTAGCATATGAATCAACAACTTGATTAAAATTTCTTGTAATGTGAATGTATGTTATGCTCTCAAATTATCGTTCTAGCAATCTTACACACAAGAATCTTCGTAACAATGTCGGATCCCTAACATAATACAAGCCATTAAGTTGTGAGACCACTCATTGTGAATCAAGACGTGCCTCAAGAGAAAGGACACCATGTGAAATGGAATCACGCAATAACTCAATCATGGCACTATATTTAGAAACATTGTTTAATGAAGGCCGTAAACATACGCCTCCTGAAGACAACACTTGACCTGTAGGAGTATAGATCACCCAACCAGCCGAAGCTGAGTTTTGAGTGTGGCGGATAGCACCATCAGCGAATCCTATATAAACCGAAGACCCCATCAAAATCTGCCATAACAAATGAAAGCTAATCAACAAACTTGATCACCATAAAAATACCAAAGTACGCTATGCAAAATCTACAATAATATACAAAAATCAATCCTGGCTGAAGATCATGCATAGTATTTCTTAAGATAAAGCCCATTTCTAGGCTCCGCCAAGGTTGTCCTTTCATAATATACCAACTCATAGGCGCATTTCTTTAAGAGACGCTTGACCATGTAAGGACCATGCCACATCGGGTTAAACTTTCCTGCCCCCAAGGGTTCCTTAGCTTGATCCCACAAAAGGACCAAGTCACCTTCACTAAATCTCCTAGGATAGACATACTTATCATACTGCACCTTACCACGATGCTTGTTAACTTCAAGATCCACTAAAGCATCTCGACACTGCTCATCAAGCTTCTCTAAGTGGACTAAACGCTCTTCCAATGCGGAAGTCTCTGGTAAAAGCTCCATAGTTAGCTTCAAAGAAAGGATTTCGCATTCAACCGGTAATACTGACTCCACCCCATGCACAAACTGGTAGCTGAGAAAAATCGGTGGCAGTCTTGATCACGGTTCTATAGGCTCACAAATCAAGATACAACATGATATGCCTTCCATATGCCTTGAGATCGCTCGGATTCGACCCTCCATTACCCACTTGGAGTGCTATGTAAGGAACCCCTTGGATACATTACAGAGGAGGAATTGAAGAGAAGAGAAACTATAGTTCATTGTTGCCACAGTTTGCATATACTTGAGTCTGCATCTCTTTGTCCCTTTGGAGCACTTTGTGTTCTTCCCAAGCTTGCCTCTTCTTGTGAGCTTGCTATCAAGAGATGGAGGATTGAGGTGGTGGAGGCCCAGGTGGAGGATTCAATTTCTCTGGTTCGTAGACATGCCAATAGAGGTTGTCACTATTGTAATCTCTGATTTTATTAATAGAAATATCTTTTCTAGTCCAATTATGTGCAATTGAATATGAATATTGAATCCATGGATGTGTTTAATTACTTATACATTGTTGAATATATATTCTAGAGTAGGTCTAACACATTATTATAGAGCATGCTTCTCTTGTTTATTGTTGTTGAGAGCAAATTTCTAACACAAGTGTGAATTGGAAAGCTCAATGGGGATCTACTTCAACCGTCCGGAACAAGGTACGATTCAGTATCCCTTAGTGTTAAATGTTTGCTTTCTCTTGCATATTGGGAAAGATTGATTTCTAGTTGTTGATGTATTTGTAACTTCGGAATGTATTCATCTGTATATATTATGTATTGTACCCCGATGTTTATTCCGATATGTGTCTGTAATGTATTTGAGTCATGCCATGCCCCGGTGTTCCTATCGGGAGATTCAATAATCTAAACAAGTCATGTCAAGTCATTGTGGGTAACCCTCTTATTCGTCAAGGGTTAAAGTCCCTACAGTTGTGGGGCCCTAGGGTTATTAGACTATCCTAGAGAAGTTGACCCTAGGTGAGTCATTGTAATTTGGGGCAATATTCCCAACCATTGTGTTAAGGATAACCCTCCTTGTTGGTTGGAGGAGGCAAAGTCCCCACAAGTTGTGGGGCACTAGGGTTATTAGACACTCCTAGAGATGTCGGCTCTAGTAAGTAATTGTTAGGTTAGGCCGACATGTTGGAGTGGGCTTCAAGTGAACAAAAGAAAATAAATAAAGAGTGGGCCTCTCTATTTATCACATACACACTCACTCATTGGGGCGCATGAGTGAGAGAGAAGTTGCTGGGATCAGAGAGAGAGACTGCTGCTGTCAGGAAATCATCTTTATGTTTTTGGGTTTTAATTTTGGTGCTAATTCTATCTCTGAGGAATTTATGGGGTTTTCTCCTTTATTGTTTCCCCGAGGAAAATTATTTGTGTCTCTTGCCTCTTATGTTTATTGCTGTGCATGTTATTCTCTCAGTTAAAGATCCTAAGATCATAATGCTAGCATGAATGATAAAAATATAACATGGTATCAGAGATAACTTGAGAAGAAGACATTTTCCAACTGTACAAGCTATGGCTTCTTACTTTTTGGGTCTCTCTCCACAATCCATCAGCAAAAGTATGCTAGGCTAACTCTCCATTGAAGGGCGCATCTTTCTATTGAAGCGGAATTCGATTCCGAGCATTTTCAGTCTTTTGTGCAAGAAATTAGGGATTCTTATAGAAGAGGAATTTTTTATTGAGCCCGGTATAGGATTTCTCTCCTCATTAAAATCAAAGTTTAGAGACCTGGGTCAATATTTTTGGTTGGGTGAAACTCCAGGAAATTCAAACCCTAGTTTGACCCTGAGCTAGAAAAACCCTAAAATACTAAAACTGATACGTTTTGGTATATTCACCATATCTCAGTATTGGAGAAGACTCGGGAGCTGAAACTTTCACCGACCGAAGATAAAATCCTGATTTACACTGTTTCCAAAATTCAACCTTCGATTCACTATATTCGGGGAGAAAAGATCCCTCCAAGTCGGGATTCCATCCTCTTCCAGGATTCATCCCTAAACAGGACACCTGGGGAGAATTGCTATTTCTTGGGTTACAAAGGTCTAAATGAAATTTCTGAAGATTTTCCAGAAAAGGAACATAATTTACTTTCTGTGTTCTAAGTTTCAGACCCAGAAGATGAAAAAGTAACACATGGAAGTCCGTACACCTTCGTTGCGATGAACAGTCCTGTCACAAGTCCCCTTGGGAAAATGATCATAAGTCCCAATTGGTTAAACAAATTCTGATGAAACCTGTGGTGTTGAAACAAGGATATGCGAGGCTACCTCAATGCAAATTTTTAGGCATAGAGGAGCATTAATTTCAGAGATACCGCAGAAACAGTATCAGGAATTTCTGTAGAAGAAATTAGTAAACTAGGGCTTCCTGTTCCGGGAGCTTCCCTCCACTATTTTCAGAAAAGCAGTACATTGGACAGCTCAACTTGAAGAGTTCTATATTTCTATCCAATCAGATCTAAAAGATTCCAAGTTTTTAAAATTAAGGTTTCTGCGACAAACCCTAGATCAGCCAACTCCGAAACTAGGACGGACACCTCAAATCGATAAGATCTAATCTTTTTCTATTTTCATTTGAGGTTCTCATTTCATAATGATCTATCACATCAGCTTGATGATAATCTTGGTGAATTTGACAACTTCCAAGCATGGAAATATATGATCTCTCTGAAGAAAATGAATTGGACACCCACATGAGTGGAGAGGTTCCAGTTCCAGAGGGAGATGAGGCTAAAAGCCTTACACAAGAAGAACTTGGTCAAGGTCAAGAAGATCATTGTTGATTCAATCACGGATCACCTTATACCATAAGTGTCTTCCCTAAAGACACCGAATATGTTTGATTCCTTGACCAAGCTATTTGAAGGGAAGAACATAAATCAGAATATGACCTTAAGAAACCAGTTGAAGAATGTGAAGATCCAGAATGCAGAGACCATACAGTCATACTTTACAAGGGTCTTTCAAATCAAAGAACAAATTGTAGCAGTAGAAGAAGAAGTGGATAATGAAGAAGTGGTGATAGCCACCTTGAATGACCTCCCAGGATCATGGGATTCATTCATTCAAGGAATGTGTGCCAGAAGGAAGTGATTAATTTCAGAAAGATTCTGGGAAGAGCACACACAAGAAGATGCTCAACTCACAGTAAGAGAAAAGAAGATGGGAATATCAAGCTCTCACCATCCAAAGAAGATCCCTCAAGCAATGACGAATATGAAGAACTCAACTCTTGAAGAACCTCTTATCCATCTTAGCATTTGGATAAAAAACGATGCTATTATGAATGAAGAAGATGATGAAGCTGAAGACTCAAGAAGGAGTCTACCCATGAAACAAATAAAGATAAGTATTCAATTTCTATTTCATGATATTGTTTTGTTATGTATTTGTTTATATTCAATTGATGTATTATGCATGATAGAATGTTTGCATTAATGACAGTATACTACTAATATGCATGTGATGGGTAAGTAGCTCATGGTGCTATACAGCTCTCCATTGCTACTTATCTAGAATGAAACCTCTTTGCTAACATATTGGATTAGTGCACAATCTCAATGTTGTCTTGGTGGAGATGGAAGGCATCTAGAAAAGTTTTCATGAGATATGGATGAATGTTGTATTGGCTAAAATAGTTGCATGATCATATATTCATGCATAATAATTTTTCATTATGAATATGCCTTATGAAATGTTTCTAACCATACAACTAATGCATTTGAATTGTAGTAAAGATCGCGTAAAATCGCCTACAAGAAAAGAAGGATGAGACTTGTTCCAAAGAACAAGTGACAACAATTCAAGATGAAGAATAATATGACGAATGCAATGACATCATTGACGCAAAACCTTCCAGCTATGAAGAAGTAACCAAGAACAAAGGGAAGACCAGTCCAATAAGAATGATGTCTAGGATGCAGTATCGATACATGAAAAGAAGTCTATAGTTCCATCATGCAGTAGATGGAAACATCATGGGATACAAGGCAAGATTCGTAGCACAAGGTATAGAATACAAAGAGACATTTGCAGCCACTAGAAATACACATGACTGGCAGAATCATGTGTGCAAATGAAAGAAGGCCTTGTACGAGCTCAGAAGACACCCATGGGATAACACATACATGAGGAGCTTGATGAAGATCTAAACCTGTGCCACAAGGTTGATAGAGGATGACAAGCTCACAGATGGGTGCGAGAAGAACTTTTGAAAAAGTTCAAGATAGAGGATCTTGGTATCCAGTGATCTTAGATGGATACATAGAATATTAGTAGAAGAGGAAGCTACTTGTCACTCCAGTACAGAATGTTTCAGTGCATAGAGTACGGAAGACAAAGGGAGTATGATGCTTCAGAGGGAGTGACTGCATAAGATCCTGAGGTTTGACATGGTATGATAGGATGGATAGATTACTGATGACTCTAGGCTTTACTAAGAGTAAGGCGGATTCCAACCTTTGCTTCAAGATTGAACGCGGAAGACCAATGATGCTCCTGTTATGTGTCGATGCACTATTTTCTAGGCATGGAGGTGTGGCAGAATGCGGATGGAATCTTCCTCGAACAAGGGAAGTATGCAGTAGAGATCCTGAAGAGGTTCAGAATAATGGACTACAAGGCCATGACCACACCTATGGAATCGAACCTGAAGCTATTGAGTGATGCTTCATCAGAAGCGGTCGATGCTACGATGTATCGTCAAATGATTGGGTCCTTGATGTACCGAACGAACATGAGACCAGATATTTGCTTTGCTGTGAACACCTCGAGCCAATTCCTGACAGATCCGAGACATGTTCACTTGATTGCTGCAAAGCATATTCTGAGGTACCTAAGGGGTACAGTTGATTATGGGCTCAAGTATGAGGCGAATCAGAACATTAACCTAGAGGGTTATGTTGATTTAGATTGGGCAGGCAGTGCCATCGATAGGAAGAGCACTTCAAGGTGTTGCTTCAGTATGGGATTAGGTGTGATCTCTTGGTTTAGCAGGAAGCAATCCTGTGTGACACTGAGTACAGCTGAAGCAGAGTATGCCGCAGGTTGTTCAGCTAGTTGTGAGGCAGTATGACTGAGGAAGCTACTGTCTAATTTATTTGATCTCCAGTTAAATGCTACTTGTATATATTGTGACAACCAGAGTTGTGTGAAGTTGTCGGAGAACTTGGTGTTCCATGACAAGTCGAAGCATATCGAGATCAAGAATCACTATATCAGGGATATGGTGCAAAGGGGAGTAGTGAAGCTCTAGTATGTTGCGACGGATGAACAGATAGCTGAAGTGTTGATGAAGCCATTAGCTAGAGTGAAGTTTCAGTACTACAAGGAGAAGCTTGGTGTTCTCCAGATCTAGGTTCCCTCAAAAGGGAAGTGATGAGTCCGTGAGCCATTCTGACATGGTGAGAGGATTGGTTCCTTCCATGGTTAGATATAAGGGCTGAGCCATTCTTTCATGGTGAGAGGATTGGTTAGATATGAGTGCTGATCCATTCTGATGTGACTATAGGATTGGTTCCTACATGATCAGATATAAGTGTTGAATGCCATTCTTGGAATGGAAGGCACCTGGTTAGTTACCAAGAAAGCTCAGTCTAGGATTGAGGGCCATTCTGATGTGACTGTACGATTGGTTCCTACATGATTAGATGTGAGTGTAGAGCCTTTCTGACATTGGTTTTCAGATCTAAGTGCAGAGCCCTTTTGGCATGGAGGATTGGTTCCTCGCATGGTCGAATATAAGTGTTGAGCCTTTCTGACATTGGTTGTCAGATATGAGTGCTGAGCATTTCTAACGTTGGTTGTCAGATTAAGTGCAGAGCCTTTCGGCATGGAGGATTGGTTCCTCGCATGGTCAAATGCAAGTTCTGAGCCTTTCTAACATTGGTTGTCAGATGTGAGTGTTGGGCCTTTCTGACAGGGTTGTGGGATGTGTTCCCACATGGTCATATGTGAGTGTTGGGCATGCCTTTCTGATGTGATTATAGGATTGGTTCTTACATGATCATATATAAGTGATGGACGGTCCAGTCTGACTTAGGGTGAGATATAAGTGCTAGAGAAGACCTACATGGAGTCTAGGCCTACAACCAGCATGAAAAAGGGCTGGCTCTGTAGAACTTCCTGTGTCGACAAGAATCATGAGACAGCACCCGTGATGATGATCCAGCAGTGATGATCCAGATCCAATGATGATCCAGATCCAATGATGATGATCCAGATCCAATGATGATCCAGATCTAGTGATGATGATCCAGATCCAGTGATGATCCAGATCCAGTGATGATGATCCAGATCCAGTGATGATCTAGATCTAGTTATGATGATCCAGATCCAGATGAAGATGACTTGAAGATGAAGATGACAAGAACTTGACGATGATTCAGATGATACAAAGAAGAAGACTTGTGTTGATAAATTGTGTCGAGACAATACCTTCCTAATTAAGAGGGAGTGTTGATATATTTGTAACTTCGGAATGTATTCATCTGTATCTCTTATGTATTGTACCCCGATGTTTATTCCGAGATGTGTCTGTAATGTATTTGAGTCATGTCATGCCCCGATGTTCCTATCAGGAGATTCAATAATGTAAACAAGTCATGTCAAGTCATTGTGGGTAACCCTCCTATTGGTCAAGGGTTAAAGTCCCCGAAGTTGTGGGGCCCTAGGGCTATTAGACTATCCTAGAGAAGTCGACCCTAGGTAAGTCATTGTAAGTTGGGGAAATAGTCCCCACCATTGTGTTAAGGATAACCCTCCTTGTTGGTCGGAGGAGGCAAAGTCCCCACAAGTTGTGTGGCACTAGGGTTATTAGACACTCCTAGAGATGTTGCCTCTAGTAAGTAATTGTTAAGTGAGGCCGACATGTTGGAGTGGGCTTCAAGTGAATGAAAGAATATAAATAGAGAGTGAGCCTCTCTATTTATCACACACACACTAACTCATTGGGGTGCATGAGTGAGAGAGAAGTTGTTGGGATCAGAGAGAGAGACTACTGCTTTCAGGAGATCATCTTTATGTTTTCGGGTTTTACTTTTGGTGTTGATTCTATCTCTGAGGAAGTTGCAGGCTTTTCTCCTTTATGGTTTCCCCGAGGAAAATTCTTTGTGTCTCTTGTCTCTTATGTTTATTGTTGTGCATGTTGTTCTCTTAGTTAAATATCCTAATCATAATGCTAGCTTGAATGATAAAAATCTAACACTAGTGTCAAAGTTGTCTGTTGTGGTACACCCCAAGCCATAGGAAGTTTCTCTCCATAACAGAATAGGAGACTCCACTAGGGACTAAAGATTCTACAGAGGGATAGGGAGGGCCATAAATATGTGATCAACCATGTGTGGTAAAATCAAATATAACAGTAGCCATAACTCTTTCCATCCTCTCTTGAAAATTACGAGCATTATCAAGAGATGTTTTAATTCTCCTATATGCATCCTCATTTAGAGGAAGGTTCTCAAAAGAGGGACTAATAACCCCAAACTCAGCAATGGCCTAACCCATAGAAGTTCTCCAAAAGGGAGCATCAGGGCCATACTCAGTTTCATCAAGACCACCAATTCGACCTTCCATTGGAGAATGAAAGGAAGTGTCAGCCGCAGGAGGTTGTTGGACCAAGGGATTAATATAAGAAGTGAATTGATCTCCACTTTCTACAACTGGGCTGCCTCCCACATGGGAGTCGGTTGCAGCTCCTTGATCTGTGGCTTCCATTGGCCTTCCCCTATTTCAGGTGGAAATTCGGGTGGTGGTCCCTGGTTTCTTCTTGATCGTCTCAATGGAAACTCAGCCATATTGTAAAAAGTCACTAAACCTAACCTAGGGTTTCAAAACTAGGGAAATCACACAAAACTTCTCCTACACAAACTATAGGCCATAAGCAAACTTAAGTGACAAGAGGGGCTGAACAAGCCGGTTCCTCACCAAGATTGCCAAGTTTTTTCAACTCATGATATATCGCAGGGTCCAACGGTAAAACGCGGCGAGGAGGATCAAACGTACCTCACCTAAATACCCGACTACCTAGACGGTACTTGCGTAGTAATCTCCCCAAGTGTTGTTCTCGGTGTACTGTGCCAACAAGACGACCAAAAGAGATTTTCTTAGATGGTCTCAGGAATCCTAGAAGGGCCTCCCGATATACACTAGGTACGTGGGAGTTCAAATCCGTAGTAGTGTTGTCTAATGAACAATCGTCCACAAGGGGCCTTCTGATATACAATCGAGTACATGAAGTACCTTTCGATATAACTCAAGGGTATGTGAAGATCAGACGCACTGAAAGCTCTTCCCCAGAGGATTCATCATATTTGTAGCTAGGAAAAATGCACCTCCTGCGGACAGGAGTTGTTCCTCTAGTCTAAATGGTTCAGATCTAGAACAAATAGTTCACTACAGAATTCGAAGACTTTCCCTAGAATGGGTGGAGATCTGGAATGAGTGTCTTTGATGAAATAGTGTAGTTGTTTCCTACAATGATAGCTCTTCACGGATGTACCTGAAAGATCACATGAAAACCAACAAACAAGATCAAAGAGCACCAGAATATGATCCACTATTCTATGTCAGTGACTAAGGAATCCAACAATAAAATACATGATAATGACACAACATACTTTATGGGAAAGGAACCAATTTTGCATTAAGATGAAGAAGAAGTTTACAACCTTTTCCTTAGTGTCAATATGCTCCTTCACAATGCCAATAGTTTTCCCCCAAAAGCTCCTACTTGCTCCCTCTATGCTCACCCTACTGATTTAGGCCAGAATGTCAATTCAACAGCATAACTTTGCTCCTTCTCAACCATGGATATGAGCCTTCTTTTATAGGCCAAGAGAGGATAGGGATGGTTGAGAAAATGATGGGTGAGGTGGATAGGAGATCCCAAAAGGATGTATCTCGAGTCCAGGTGGTCCTCGGGTGTAGGGATAAGGGTGCCACAAAGCCTTCCTTGAAGAAGATTCATGGAAACCTCTATTTTTAACTTTTTACCAAGGGCATCGCTTATTTCTTACTGTGACAGAGCAATGACAGGGCAGAACTGCGCCTTGTAAAAGATGTAAAGGAGGTGGCACCAACTATTGTCAATAGCGTAAAAGCATTATTGAAGAAGGCACCACCTATTGAATTAAAGGCAGGAGCGGTGCTAGATTTTCATATGCAGGATTGATATCTAGGCTAGTGTTTTACTTCACAATTTGGGATTCATGGAAAGTACAGGTGTTTGGGACCTCATCAAATGATGATGATGAGATTTATGTGTAACACCCTTATCGGAAAGGAGAAACAATTCGAAGATATAGACTCTCTTTAGAAAGGAAGAACAAGTCAAATATATGGACCCTTCTCAAAAAGGAGAAATAGGTTGAATATATAGACTCTCTTCCGAAAGGAATAACAAGTCAATGATATGGAATCTCTTCGAAAAGGAGGAACAGGTCGAAGATATGGACTCTCCTTGGAAAGGAAGAGCGGGTCAAAGATATGAACCCTCCTCAAACAAAGGGGGAGCGGTTTGATAAATGGGATCCTCCCGGGAAAGGGGGAGTAATGATGAGACTAGCATCGATGATGGGATGATAGTGATGCTCCAGCATGAAAGAGGGAAAGTGTGCCTAAAGATGTTGACAAGGTCCGACATTCACTTGTGGACGATAGTATCCTCTCTTGAGGATGGCAGGTATAACACTCTGTACATCAGAGTGGTCCTTACTAGCTGAGGATGGTCTTGCAAATGTTACTCTCACATGGAGAGTACCCACATTTAGTTGTTGATACCATAAAATAACACTCGCTCAGAAGTGGTCTTGACCTCAGTGGTATGGATGTTGTAATCACCCAAATCACACAAGGTTACCAATAATACACATATAGAACCATATATTCATACAGATACAAGAGACAAGAACAAATGATAGAATAACAGATTATATTAATGAATCACATGAGGGTCCATACACACATAGAACTTAACCAAGTTCGTATCTAGCTCAACATCCTATTATATATGATTACAAAACAGTTATGAATAACTACATGTCGGTTCAATCAACCGACATGACCTTTGGAGGCTGACCTAACCTTCGATTAGTCAGCTAACTAGCCTAGTCGACTCACCGACTAGCTCCTCCAACATCTCCCCCGGGAACAAAATATTTCTTCGTCCTGAAGAATAGGGAGGTAACAAAACTCTGTCTGAAGTATCTATCTTCTCTTTGTTCTATCTTCATGGGCTATGCATTCGAATAGATGGCATTTTATGTACACATACTTCGACTATGGCTTCTGCTGTAATGGCCAGTTGGTGTTGAAGTTCTTCCCAACTGCAAAGAGCTCTCTGTATGTCTATGGTCAAGGTTGTAATGCTGGATAGGGTTGACATTTTCTCCTGAATTGAAAGATCTATAATATTATTCATGTCAGGCCCCAAAAATTGGTATTTTTCATATGTTGTGTCCATCAGCCTTTTCATTTGTGGATAGATTGTGTCCAGTTTCTCAATGTTGGGAAGATCCTGGTTCACCCATTGATGAGCTTGTTTCTCTAGCTTCTCTAGCTTCGTTGTTTCCAATACAATCTGATCTTGTATTGTGCTCCTCATTGCTTCTTCAAGACCCTGTTGATTTTCTAGTGTCCTGATATGTTCTCGGGTTTCTCGAGCCTACTGAAATACCCGGCCATAGGGGTATACCAACTGCGCAATACTTCTTCTATAGTAGCAGACTTCTCTAGATGTTCTTGCAGTACATTGTGTGCTTCTGAGAATGTTGCGTACTGTTGTCTTAATAACACAGATGTTTCTTCTTTTTTCTCCTCTTTCTTAGCTTGTAGTTGTGCCTTAAGGGTCGACACTGGTTTGTCGGTGTCGGTCTCTGTTGGTCCCAGTACAATTGTCTGTGTTAAATACCTACATTTGGTAAGGAATTCGTCTTGTTCTTTCTTGATTTTTTCAAGCTGATCCTGTCTCTTCTGGCTCCTTGTTGTGGCTTCTTTGGTGAGAGATCCCAGGATTTGGTCCAACTCCCCATCTCTAAGTTTTGGTGTGTCTGCTGCAGAAGTTGATCCTAACTGATGAAGATGGATCGTGGTATGTACTTGTTGTGTCTGGTGGTGCTCTTTTTTCTTTTTCTCTTTTATTTTCCTTTTGTTTTTATGTTGGTCCACCACCACTGCTGCAGGTGTTTCTCCTGACTGTTGTTGCTCTCGTTGTTGTATTACCTGTTGTTTTACAGTCGATTGGTTTTCATCTGGCTGGTCTCCCGTCGGCTGAACTACAGTCGACTAATCTCCATTCGGCTGATTTTCAGTTGTGTCGGGGTTTACCGACTGTACTTCTTGGTTAAGGTCTTCACCTAACTATGTATTTGGTAATGGTGGCGATGGTGGCTCTAGGTTTGGCAGAGGTTCTAAATTACATGGTGGTGATGGAGATGGTGAGTGATCTGGGATCACTGGAGTAGTTGGGAGGCCTTCTGTCGATATGGGATCTTCGACTTCTGGTTGAGGGTTTGCAGGTCATCGGATTCGATAAAGTCAAAGAGGTTTTCGATGGTTTGGTTGATTGCGAGTTCAAAACCCTGATCATCTTCTTCTAGGTCTCTAATCAGTTCATTAGCTAGTGTGAAGGTTGGTGTGAAGGATGAAGTCCGTGCTGCGACAAGTGAGACGACTTGTCAAGATTTCTAAGAAATGTCGATTGAATGATTCGCACAACTTTTTGCGGTGGTGAGACTTGGGCGGTTTCTGAGGTGAGGATCTGTTGGGAAGAGCTCGAATCTATGAGTTTATGAGTGGTGGTGATCTGTTGGGATTTGAGAAATATGTCGAGTATCTTATTGATGAACTGCTGAAAGTCGACATCTTTGTCTATTTTCTCCTTAAGTGTTTTCGACATTGCATTTTTGTACAAGTCTGTTGGACTGACGTTGGTTGACTCTAGAATATCTTCCTGTATTATTTGGGTTGGAGATGGGGGTGGGGGATTTGAAACTAGATCAATAGCTTCGACTGCAGGAGGGTTTGTAATTTTTACCTTTTTAGCTTTGGCTTGCCTTTCCTCTTCTTCAACAAAGCGTTTAAACTGTTGCTCGACAGAGACTTTATTTTTGGTAGTGTCTATCAAGATGTCGGTTGCTCTAGCATATAATTCGTCCTCATCCTCTGAGCTTTCTTGGAGGATAAGATTGTGCTTCTCTTTCCCTTTTGCTAGACACTCTAGGCTTTTCCAAGACTTGGCAATTTCTGTAGCTATTTTTCAGATGTTCTTCTTTGTCAGCTGATATTCCGATTTCTCTGTCTGTGTTTCTTCCTCCTACTGCTGTTGTTGAGTCGTGACCATGGTGTTTTGTTTTGTCGATACCATGGCTTGTTGTTTTGTTGGTGCATTTTCAATTTGAAGGATATTTTTCTCCCTTGCCGGACTGTCTTCCAAAGTGAAGGTACTAATATGAAGGTTAACTTCAAAGTCTTCTTCTTTCTCCTGGTTGGTCAATGGTTCAACAATAGAGTGGTTAATCTATTTTGCAGCCTCTGGTATAGTTATTTTGGTTTTGGTCTGTCTGGCTAGTTCTGTAAAAATATCCTCGACTGTTGGATAATAGTCGAGTGGCTTTGATTTTTTTGTGGAACCTTGCGCATGCCATATTGCAATGTGGTCGATTTCCAGCTAGATATGTGTTGTAGGAGGCAGACATCTTTGGATGTTTTGAGGCACCCTCCATCTAGCTGTTTGAATTTTAAGATTTTGAAACAAGTGTTCTAAGAACACTTTTCCTTCTTCTTGTTCCTATGGAGTTCCAACCATTGAGAAAGACTTGAAACACCACATATGAAACCTGTTCATCTCTAGTAATTCTCGATGCCCGACTAAACATAGGTGGTACATCGCTATCTATATTAATAGTGATGGGAATCTAATTATTGCACCTAATTCCTGGAACTTTTCATAGATATATTTGAGCATGTCGGCCACGTATTGAGCCCAACAGTATACTTTCCCTGATTCTTCTATGCAGTCAACAACTTCCAGCATGTCGACTTTCAAATCGCAGCCTCATCCTATGACAATCAAGCCTGTGAATACGATTTTGGCCACTATTTTGGGTGTAGTGGCTTTAATTTGTCCAATAATTAACCCTTTTGAATTTTTCCTTGTCGGTCTTCCTGTTAGTCTTTTGACCAAGCCTTCTTTGATACCTACAAGAACATGGTCGCCTTTGTTTCAAAGCCCAATAAGCTTGTAGATGGTTTTGGTTGATATTTCCACTGGTATGTCAAAGTAAAGCTTCCCATTGTGGTACTGAAAATGGATGAATTTGGCAATATTTTCTTTTGTTCCTCCAAAACTCGCCATGAGGGGTGCATTCATATAATTCATAGTGGTGCTATGGTTTATTTTTGTCCCCTCCTCTGTCATTCTTGAGTTACCCTTGTAAGCGCATTTTTTTATTTCTTCCTAGTGGCGCGCCCATGAGACTTCCTGCACTTTTGTGTTTTTAATGTTTTGCAACCGTTTCACTAGTGGACTTACGACGGATTCCAACTCTTTTTCTTTGGATGTCATGGCTCTGGTTTGTTTTGGGGCCATTTTGTCAGTTTCTGGTTCGACTTTCTTCGTAGTTAATTTTCTCACAAAAGTCTGGTAATTCTGTCACTCTAGATCTTGGTAAAACAATATGAAGTCTTCGTCTGACGTAGTATTTATAGGTGGAGCGGACGACGATCTTGTCGATGGTGCTATTAATGGCAGATTTGATGGTAAAGGATGCTCTATTGAAGGCTCTTTTAATGCGTTCTAGTTTTTGCACTCCTTCTAACCGTAATCATGATGGGTTGGTTGGACCTTTTGATCCTCTTGTCGATGTCGATGATATGGTCGATATGCAGTATGTCGATGGTGAAAATGTCGATTATTGTCAGATGGCAGTCTACTACGTCTGTCGAGATTTCCTGTCCTTTTGGTTTTCTTTGATTCTTTTGGATTTTAGGTTTTGTTTAACAGTTATGATAATCGTTTCTCTTTTAATTTTTATTTTTATTTTTATTTTTATTTATTTTTTATTTTTTTTCAAAGTTTTTTCAGTTTTGGTACCGCTTTAGTCAGGCACCGTTTACCAGTTTCTGAATTACTATGCCCTGTAATGTTCTCATTCGAACTAAGCCATTGGCATTGATTTCTTCGATAATATAGGGTCCCATCCACTTTGTGTGGAGCTTCTCTTGTTTTCCTTTCACCCGACTGCTATACTTTAGTGCAAGATTTCCGACCGACAAGTTCTTGTTTTTAATGTTTCGGTCGTGCCAAGACTTCTGTTGTTGTTTCTAAATTTGTTGGTATTGTACATCAATTAGTCGGTGTTATTCTAGTTTTCCTAGTTGCATTAGTCGACCCTTCCTTTCTCCATTGTCAGGCTGTCTTCCGAAGTGAAGGTACTAATATGAAGGTTAAATTCATAGTCTTCTTCTTTCTCCTGGTCGGTCAATGGTTCAACAATAGAGTGGTTAATCTCTTTTGCAGCCTCTGGTATAGTTATTTTGGTTTTGGTCTGTCTGGCTAGTTCTGTAAAAATATCCTTGACTGTTGGATAATAGTTGAGTGGCTTTGCTTTTGTTGTGGAACCTTACGCATGCCATAATGCAGTGTGGTCGAGTTCCAACTGGATATGTGTTGTAGGAGGCAGACATCTTCGGATTTTTTGAGGCACCCTCCATCTAGCTATTTGAATTTTATGATTTTTAAACCAGTTTTCGAAGAACACTTTTCCTTCTTCTTGTTCCTATGGAGTTCCAACCATTGAGAAAGGATTGAAATGCCACATATGAAACCTGTTCGGCTCTAGGAATTCTCGATGCCTGACTGGACATAGGTGGTACATCGCTATCCATATTAATAGTGATGGGAATCTTATTATTGCACCTGATTCCTAGCACTTTTCACAGATAGATTTGAGCATGTCAGCCATGTATTGAGCCCAACAGTATACTTTCCCTGATTCTTCTATGCAGTCAACAACTTCCAGCATGTCGAGTTTCAAATCGCAGCCTTGTCCTATGACAATGAGGCCTATGGATACGATTTAACCACTATTTTGGGTGTAGTGGCTTTAATTTGTCCGATAATTAACCCTTTTAAAATTTTCCTTGTCGGTGTTCCTTTTAGTCTTTCAACCAACCCTTCTTTGATACCTACAGGAACAGGGTCACCTTTGTTTGAAAGCCTAGTAAGCTTGTAGATGGTTTCGGCTGATATTTCCACTGGTCTGTCAAAGTAGAGCTTCCCAATGTGGTACCAGCTGATGATGAATTTGGCAATATTTTCTTTTTTTCCTCCAAAACTCGCCATGAGGGGTGCATTCATATAATTCATAATGGTGCTATGGTTTATTTTTGTCCCCTCCCCTATCATTCTTGAGTTACCCTTGTAAGCCCATTTTTTTTATTTCTGCCCAGTGACTCGCCCATGAGACTTCCTGCACTTTTGTGTTTTTATTGTTTTGCAACCATTTCACTAGTGGACTTACAATGGATTCCAACTCTTTTTCTTTGGTTGTCATGGCTCTGGTTTGTTTTGGGGCCATTTTGTCGATTTTTGGTTCGGACTTCATCGTAGTTAATTTTCTCACAAAAGTATGGTGATTTTGTTGCTCTAGATCTTGGTAAAACGGTATGAAGTCTTCGTTCAACGTAGAATTTATAGGTGGAGCGGACGGTGATCTTGTCAATGGTGCTATTAATGGCGGATTTGATGGTAAAGGATGCTCTATTGAAGGCTCTTTTAATGTGTTCTGGTTTTGGCGCTCCTTCTGACCGTAGTCATGATGGGTTGATTGAACCTTTTGTTCCTCTTGTCGATGTCGATGATATGGTCGATATGCAGTATGTTGATGGTGAAAATGTCAATTATTGTCAGATGGCGGTCTACTACGTATGTCGAGATTTCTTGTCATTTTGGTTTTCTTTGATTCTTTTGGATTTTAGGTTTTTTTTAGTTTTTATAGGTTTTGTTTAACAGTTATGATAACCGTTTCTCTTTTAATTTTTATTTTTATTTTTTTTATTTTTTTTCAAATTTTTTTCAGTTTTGGTACCGCTTTAGTCAGGCACCATTTACCAGTTTCTTAAATATTGTGTCCTGTAATGTTCTCAGTCAGACTAAGCCATTGGCGTTGATTTATTCGAAAATATAGGGTCTCATCCACTCTATGTGGGATTTCTTTGGTTTTCCTTTCACTCGACTGTTATATAGTAGTGCAAGATTTCCAACCGACAAGTTCTTGTTTTTAATGTTTCGGTCGTGCCAAGACTTCTGTTGTTGTTTATGAATTTGTTGGTGGTGTACATCAATTAGTCGATGTTATTCTAGTTTGGCAAGTTGCATTAGTCGACCCTTCCTTGCTTCCTCGACATTAATATGAAGGACGTCGACTATTACTGGTGTCTGTTGTCGAAAGTGTAAAGGGACGACTGCTTCTTGGCCATATACTAATTGAAAATGTGTTTGGTCTATCGATCATTTATATGTTGTTCTATATGCCCATAGTACTGTAGGAATTTTCTCATACCAGTCATTTTTGTCGGCATTGCAGATTTTTGTTAGACCTCTTGTTAATGTTTTGTTGAATGCCTCTATCGCCCCATTCAACTAACATTAGAGGAAATTTGGGGTCTAAAATGGACCTTATAAGAAAACGCGCCAACAATAAATTTTGTGAGTTGGAATTCAAGAACCAATAGAATTTAAATAAAATGAGTCAACCATAATGGTTGAATTGACATATTTGTCATAAAAGAAAACTACTTTTTTTGTTCGTATTTTCAACAAGCTCTCCCGCTCATAATTTGAATAAAAACACAGGGAGATATGTCGAAAATATGAACACAAAAAGTAGTTTTTTTCATTCTTCGTCTAAAATTAATAACTATTATTTTATTATTTTATTATTTTCCTTAGTAGGCCCATTTTAGACCTCAAATTTCCTCTAATGGGATGATAGGTTGTGCTTCGACGATGGTCAATTTTGAACTGTTCTGTTAATGCTGCAATGGTTTTATTGAAAAGTGTGAACCTTGGTCACTGATTAGGGTTAGTGGGAATCCAAATCTAGTAATTATATTTTCATATATGAATTTAGCAGCTACCTCACTAGAGCAGGTTTCAGCGGGCTCTGCTTCTGCCCATTTACTAACATATTCCAGTGTTTTTATCATATATCATGCACCTGTCCTTCTTGTTAGAACTGGAAATGGTCCAATGAAGTTGATATCCCAAATTCCAAATGTTAGGCTTGGGTTTACCGAAATCAAGGGCATCTCTGTGCTAGGAAAGGGTCGACCTAGACGTTGGCAGCAATCACATTTGCTAACAAACTTCTTATAGTCTTTGCAAAGTGTCGGCCACCAAAGTCCTAACTGTTGGATTTTCTTGGCAGTTGTATCCAACTGAAAGTGTCCTCCTGCTGGTCCATAGTGTGCTTCATGCATAATGTTTTTCGTTCATGCTCTAAAACAAATTGAAGTAGTACTTCGTCCAAACCCATTTTGTACAGAAATTCGTTGATTAGACTATATGGAGCAGCTTTCATGGATAGAATTTGTTTCTTCTTAGTGTTCATCCCTTCAAGTGCTTGTCCATTCTCTAGAAATTGTGTTATTTCCTCTAATTCTGCAGGAACAGCTTCTATTTGGAATAGGTGTGCATCCGACAAATCATATTCGACTCCTGTCGGTTCCTCCCCCATGTCAATTCTCGACAAGTGGTCAGGCCTGACATTTAGTTTTCCTAGACGAACAACGACTTCAAATTCGAATTCTTGGAACAGTAACAACCATTGGCATATTCTTCCATGGTGTAGAGGTTTTTTTACCAAATATTTAAGTGCTTAATGGTCAGTGTAGAATATCAAAGGGTTAGCCAATAGGTAGTGTCGATACTTTTGGAGTGCAAATACCATCCCTATCACCTCCCTTTCTGTTGTTGAGTAGTTACGTTCTGCCTTATTTAATTTTATGCTGCTATATATGATTGGATAGTCCATTCCATATTCACCAGGTTGTGTCAAAATCGCACCTATTTCTAGACCTGAAGCATCAATATGTACGTAGAATTTGATAGACCAATTTGGGAATCTGAGGATGGGTGCTTCGACTAATTTTCTTTTTAATGTGTCGAATGATGTATCACATTATTCCGTCCAGTCAAACTCCTGATCTTCTTTTAACAGATATTCCAATGGGTATGTCATATTTGAATAGTGTTGAATGAATTTTCTATAATATCCTGTATGACCTAGCAATACTCTGACCTATTTTGGATTCACCAGTGGTTTTAAGCTGAGGATTATTTTTAGTTTTGCCAAATTGACTTTGATGCCTACCTTGCATACAATGTGCCCTACTAAGATTCCTATAGGGGTTAAGAAGATACATATTTTTATATTGAGAGATAACTGAATTTGTCGACATCGTTCCAGCATAAGCCTTAACTATTTACAATGGTCTTTCAGCATGGAATAGATCTTCCAATCGTCAAAGTATACTGCCATCGTTTTATAAATATATTCTTGAAATGTTTTGACGACAATTCTTGAAAACACTGCAGATGCATTCTTAAGACCGAATGGCATCACTCTATAAGAAAATGATCCAAATTCACAGATGAATGTTGTCTTTTTCTGGTCTTCTTTGGCTATTGGTACTTGATTATACGATGAAAATCCATCCGTGAATGAGTAACATTCGTGACCTGTGACTTCATTTAAGATTTCGTCGGCGTATGGGGTCGGAAATGGATCTGTTAGAGTGACTTTATTTAATTCTATGAAATTGACACAGATTCGTATTTTTGTCGGGTCGTGCTTTTTCGGTTGGATGACCATTGGGCTTGCCCATTCCGACTAGTTGATGAGATAAATAATTCCAACTGTGAGCATATTGTCGATCTCCTTTTTTACTATTTCTTTGTATTTGTGAGCCAACTTATAGGGTCTTTTTTTATAGGCCTGGCTTTAGGTTTGATATCGATCTTCATCTCTCCCATTTCTTTTACTAACCCTTGTAGGTCTTTGTAGTCTCGATCAAAGACATCCTGAAATTATTTTAATAAGTCGACGATTTCTGTTGTTTTCTCTTCACTCCAATAATCGTTGATTCTTGCCATTTTCGGCCTGTTATCATTAGATATGTCCATTTCTATGGCTTTAACTTTTACGTCCATCCATTCTGGATCCTTTCTTTCGTTAATCTGTCGATCTTTGAACTGTCAAAATGTCGCTGGAAATTCTGCTGCCATCATCCGGTAGGTGACATCTTTGTCGGGCGATTCGAATTTGAATATCATTCTAACTGGTCCAACTGTTTTTGGGTGATCAAATTTCCACTGAAAGATTTTCCCATATGTATTTTCATTTTCTAATTGAAGTCTCGTCGACTGTGGTATTTTTTTTAATCGAATGTTATGGCATGATGCATTCGGCCGACTATTCTATGTTGATTTGTTAGTATTCGGTTGTATAAATGTTTTTATTTGTTTCATAGCCTCGACTAATTTTTCATCTTCTGGTGTAAAGCTAAAGCCTTTAATAAAATTTTCTCTAAGTTCATTCCATAGGAATGTTTCACCTCGTTCTTCTTCCATTTTATACCATTTATTCGATATATCGTCCAATGTCGAGGGAAATAGGTGTGGCCATATACGCTCGTCTTTGTAACCAAGTCTTATCCATTCTTTTTCACATGTTCTTATGTGGTTTTTTGGATCTTGACCTTGTGTGAAGACAGGTATTTGTGCCTGTTTAGTTAGCTTCCTACCTCCAAACCTTTCTACGAATAAAGTCAAAGTTTTTTTCCATGTTTGTAATCTCGACTAATGGGTGTCCCACCATCGGGCAACTTGTCCTGTAAACATTTTTACCAGGCTTTGGAGTCGGCCATGTTCACCTAGGTTCTTAGATACTTGTTCTATATGGAGAACTTGTGACTCTCTCTCTTTATACCGAAGATTTTGTTTATTATCTATGTTTATTGGTGACAAAGAAGGGTATTCCCTTATTTTCTGGAGCAACCGGATCCGGTTGTCTGTTAGTCAAATCTGACTATCATTGTAATAATGAATATGACTAATAATAATATATTGGATGATGGGTCAAAATGTACAATGGAGGGTCGCCTTTATAGGCTTTGAGCGTGAAGGGTCACACCCTTTCATAATTAACTAATCTATTTAATAATTTATTTTATATCCGTTACATTGCCACTCCCTTTAGGAAGCTTTGTCCTCAAAGCTTATATTATTGTTGTCGTATTTTCATTTTTGTTTTGTGTTGAAACAACGTCATTATTTCCTTTATGTCTTTTGTTTTCGAACTTGTATTAGGTATGTGCTTGTTCTTTACACCATAGTTTGTCAATTTCCTTTTATTTGTTCCTTGAATTTGTACTCCATTCTGTTTATTATTGTTGTCCTATTTTCCATGGACATGAATATGACGAACATTTTTGTGACTGACCATATCAAACTTTGTTTTAGAAATCTCTTGTCCCACGATACTTAGGATGTCATCACGTAATGTTTTCTTTTTATTATCTTTATGATTTATCTCGAGAAGTGGCATCTCTTGAGGCTTCTCACACTCAAAGTCACCAAGTAGTGTTACATTTAGGTTTCTCGAGGGTGGTAAAACAGTTAAGGTAGAAGATGAATCTATGATATTTGATTTTTCTGACTTGGATTCCTTGGCATACTGTAGGATACATATATTTTCATTGTATGGATCGTCTTTATTATCAACGATACTGGCTTGAATCCCATTATGATCTTGGTCGAGCTCATCTTTATCAACTATATTATTGGTATTTTGGTCATTCCTAAGATAGTTTATCTCCTTGTCTTGTTTATTGTCTTGATCGACTTGGTTTCTCTCATTTTTGTTGACATACTGGTCCAACATAATTGAGCTGCTGATATGGTTTGTACCAAACCTTAGTTTTTGTAACATTCCTATCATTCTATTCTGGTTCTGTGTCATGGTGCTCATGTTCTGTGTTAAGGTGTTTATGTTTTGCATTATGGTACTCATTTTGTCATCCATGTTTTTTTGTTTTTCGCTCAGGATGTCAAGTTTGTCGTCGAACCTTCTTTCTACCAAAACAAGATCATTTTTGAGTAATGTATTGTTATTTTGCATCCTTTCCTTCAAGCCTTCTTGGTTAGCGGCAATGGACTTTATGTCCTTCTCCATTTTATGGATCTTCTCTTTCAGTTCCTCCATGGTCTTGGACCTTGTATACGGAGGTGTGTATTTCGGCGCTATTTTGGCCTTTTGAGGTGAATTAAATAATAATATATTAATTAATTAATATTATTGTTATTATTTTTATTTTTCATAAACTAGATTTTGTATATAGTTTTTTTTAAATAAATAATATAATATTATTTATATTATAATAAGTACAATATTTGATTTTTTTTAAATATATAATTATTAATATATTATAGTATAATATATTAAATTAGTATATGATCTTAGGTTATATTGTTATAATATAACCTTTTTTGGGGGGTTTTGTTTTTTTTGCAGGACGTGGAGTGGAGCTGCTGTACGGCGCGCGTAGAGGGAAGCGAAGCAATGTGTGGGCGATGGGAGGGAGCAGCGCACAGAGGCGTTGGAGCAAAGGCCTAGATTGGAGGGAGCAGTAAGCGTAGAAGGGAAATGGGGTGGGGTGAGGAACGAGGATGAGGACAAGGGCGGGGAAGGAGGATGGTGGCGGCAGCAGGGCGGAGGTGGACGCGGGTGGGAGGACGCGTAGAGGGGGAGACTGAGGGTTGGGATGGTGGACGCAGGGAGGAGTACAGTGAAATTTGGAGAGCGGATGGAAGACAGGAGGGTCACGTGGTGAATGAGTGCGCAACGGTGGAGAATGGAGGTGGAAGAGTGGAGGAGGTCGGGGGAAGAACAGAGGCTAGAGGGGTTGGGAGTTGGAGAGGGGCGTAGGAAAAGGAGGGGTGCGTGCCAGAGTGAGAGATGGACACTAGAAGGGCAACTAGCGAGGTAATGAATTGAGGTGGGGTAACAGGAATGCGTGGAATAGTGAAAGGATGGAACGCTCAGGCTAGAGCTGGAGGAAGTAGAAGTAGGGTTTTTTTATGTGTTTATTTATTTGGTTTTTTTTGACAAGGTTTGGGATGAGAAATGGAGTAGCGAAGGAATCCAAAATTGATGAGCCGAGTCTGAGCTCAAGGAGGGATTGATAAGCCGAGTCCGAACTCAGAGTGCAGGAGCGAATCTGCTCTAATACCAAATGGAGCAACCGGATCCGGTTGTCCGTTAGTCGAATCCGACTATCATTGTAATAATGAATATGACTAATAATAATATATTGGATGATGGGTAAAATGTACAATGGAGGATCTCCTTTATAGGCTTTGAGAGTGAAGGGTTACACCCTTTCATAATTAACCAATCTATTTAATAATTTATTTTATATTCGTTAAATTTTCCTTTCAAATATTTTTGGAATAATCGATATAGAAAAGCATTGTTAAGTTGGTTTCTTCTGGATATCCTGAATAGTCCAACAACCCCTTTCTTGTGTTTCATATTTTTCAATTTCCCAATCATACAATTCTACATCTGAATTATATCCAACTGAATCATGGTTCCCTAAGTGAAGTTCACCATAACTATTAGGTTCAGTATAATCTTCATCATTTTGAATCTGATAGAGTTTTCGAACATCGACTTCCTCGTCTACAGTCGCAGTCCAGGGTTCTCCTTGTGAAGAAAAAACGAGGACAATAACTTTATGTTCGTTCCCATTTAGTTTTATTCTTTCCTTGTCCAATGAGATTGATGCCTTCATTTTTCGGCCCCATGTGCATCCTACCAAGGCTGGGAAGGAACTATATCCTTCCTTAGGGTCAATAATTTCGAAGTCAACTTTTGTCGATATGCCTTTTATCGTTGTATCAACATTTATCCAAACCCCAATGGGTTCGATCAGTCCTTGTTCGGCTAACTTTAAAAATATGCCTGATTCATTCAGTCGAGGCCTACCCAATTGTTCCCATGTATCCCGTGTCATAATGTTTACTTGGGATCCAAAGTCGAGAACAACTTGTTGAACGTGGTATCCTTCGATTTCAAGATCGACAAGTGGATCAGCATCATTCTTATCATTTTGATTTAAACTGCATATACTCTTAGTTTGTTTATCTGTATCGTTTTTGTTCTTAATATTGTACAATAGGTCAATGAATTGTGCCACTGACTTATCTTTATGTATTAAGTTCACTCGTTCGTGAAGTATGTTCTGTCGATTGTCCTTGATGGCTTCTTGTCTAGCAAATTCTCGAAACATGTTTGATGCATCGTTATACAATATTTTTTCCTTTGTAGGATTAGGATATTCATTTTTGTCTTTAATTTTGCTTATTCTTGGATTACCACCTCCAATTTTCCCTTGTCTAGTTACTATGTGTAGATTCATTGTGCGAACTACATCACATTTTTTAACACAAGACAAGACATTAACATTTTCTTTTTATTAATTTTGTCAAGTATGGTGAGACAATATTCCAATGAGTGATCACCCACACCGCAACCAGTACAAAATTTCAGGTCGGTTCTGTATTTATATGGACAGTCCGCATACCAGTTTCCTTCTTTATAACATGTAAAACATTGTATTGGTCATCGTGGTCAGTTGTCCCTATTTCCATAGAATCGTCTTCGACCTCCAAATCCTCCACGACGATTGTCAAACCGACACTCGTATCTACGGCCTTCATATCGTTGATTGCTTGGTACGTTCTGTTCATTATCATTATTCTGGGCCACAACATTTGTTTGGTAAACTGCCTAATAGTTTTGTCGGTTTTTTAGGTTCAAATAGCAATCGGTTGTTGTATGACTCTTGAATTCACAAACCGCACACCAAGAAGCCTTTCCATTCTTCATGTTGTATGGGAAATCCTTCGTCGTGTGGTCTCCATGCTCCTAACAGATATCATAGAAACATTTTGTTTGAACAAAACTGACGTCTTGTCGACATATGTCCTGTCAATAATTATCCTTGGTATGGCCGACTATAGAGAATTTCGTGCACCATATCCCCTTACCTTTGAGGTTCAGTTCTCTCAAGTATTTATGCATGATTTCCAACTGTTCTTCAATTCGTGCGTCAACAGCAGGGTATGTTGGGTAGTCCTCACCCATCTCGACCTGCAGATATTTTGTCAGTGCTTCTTCATATGTTTTGAATGTCTCCAGACTTATATGTCATCGGATCTTTTGGGAGAGCCATGTAAGAAACCATTGAATCAATAATTGTTCATCAATAAAATAGTATATTTGTCTCAAGAGGTCTTTCCATCTTTTGTCATAGTCCCGGACAGTTCTATTGTTTCTAAACTATAGACTTAAGTTTTTCGTCGCCAGATGCTTTGTATCTGGTGTTTTGAAGAAGGATAGAAACTGTTGTTTAATCTCTGCTTTGGATGCATTAGGTGTCCTTTCGGTATAGGTCATATACCAAGTTAATGCTCTCTTTCGTAGGGCGCCAACGAACTGTTCCATCTGTCTATCTTCACTTGTAACTTGATTGGCCTCCCATGTTGACTCGCAGATGAACCAATGTCACCTGGGATCTTCGTCGCCCTCATAGAGGGGAATGTGTGCTGAGTCGTGCCCCATGTCGACGTCAGATTCTCCTTTGGGAGGTGGCGGTGGTGGAGATGGTGGTGGGGGTAGTGGGATATTCTGTGTAGCTCTTTGTTCACAGCTAGTCTTGACATAACTTTCATTTTCGTTAGATGTTTTGGTTGTCGGTTCTGTTTTGATAACTTGTCGGTCAGGTTCGACTTCTTCTGTCGATGTCCAATTGCACAGTTGTGTTCATGAATCTTACTGCTCTATGTTTTGTAAAGTTGTGTTTGGAAAGGGGTGTGCCCCTTCATGTCTGGGGTAGAGTAAGTGGATGCTTCGATTGGATGGGTACGCCTGAAGTGTAACCCAATTTCCTTCCTCCGGTCGACGGATCACTAAATGATTTTCATCATTTAATTCATCATCTATTCGGCTCCATATACCGAACTCACCAGCTCTTAGTCTCAGGTCCTCCTCGACAATGGCCTACATTCGGGTACTCATATTGATGGGAGACAGAGGTCTTACCTCCTGGGGTATTTCCAGTTGGAAAGCTTCTCACTTCTCTATCCACAAATCTCCCTCCATTGGTGACACCTCTTCCTCTATGCCTTCTTCCTGTTAGTCATGACCCAACTCCAGTGGACTTCCCTCATGTTCTGTCACCCTGGCAACCATTCTTCTTTGGAGCGCTATAGCTTGCTCTTGTATCTCTTCCCTTCTTATCGGCCTCTTCTCCCTTTCTATCTTTTGTAAGTCCAATGTACCTTTGTGAGTCTTTGTCCGCTAAATTTCCTTCTTAGGTCGAATTTTCATTGCTGGTGATGGTATTTTTTTCAGTTCTACTAGAATCCTTCTACTCTGCCTCGAAACATGGCTAGCTACCCCCCCATAGCCTACCCGACGCTTTAGTAAGCCCGGATAGTTCTATCTACTTGTTCAAGAAGTACTCCCACTCCCTTTTTGCAATAAATTTTTCCCACGTTTTCTACTTTTCCACCCAGTTACTGTTTGATGGAGGTTCGGTGAGTAATGGACGAGGTTCGACTATATGGCATGCTCCTCTATCGATCAGAAATTTGAACAATGTGGTCAGTAGTGAACAAAGAAACTGCTCAGTAAAGTCGGTATAGAATCTTTTTTCAATACTTTCAACTGAAACTCTCTCCTCCACTGCTTGCTCTTCACAGAATTCGTCTGTGATTTTCTCAAACCACTCTGACAGGTTTGTTCATCCTCCTTGAATCAGTTTCTAAAGCAATTCTTGACCTTTAGTTACTTTCGGCTTCATCCAATAGTTTTTTCAACAACTGGGTCACCGATTCTACAAATTTCTCATGTGTTTCGGTGAAGAATTTCTCCTTCGCCTGAGCAATGGTCAGTCTGTTTCTTCTCACGTAATTCTGAAAATAGTTTGCGATCTTACGCTCCCACCAATTCTTAATCTCTTTCTTTGATACCATCTACGTATGGTCATGTCATCCGTATATGTACATCCCGGCATCGAAACCAATGTTGTAATCACCTAGATCACATAAGTTTACCAATAATACACATATAGAACCATATATTCATACAGAGACAAGAGACAAGAACAGATGATAGAATAATAGATTATATTAATGAATCACATGAGGTTCCATACACACACAGAACTGAACCAAGTTCATATCTGACTCAACAGCCTATTATATATGATTACAAAACAGTTATAAATAACTACCTGTCAGTTCAGTCAACCGACACGACCTTTGGAGGCCGACCTAATCTCTGATTAGTCGGCTCACCGACTAGCTCCTCCAACATGGATGCTCTACGATGAGTCCTCATGGACAATAGGGCCGATATTTACATGCGAACGAGATCTTCTCTACAAACGTTACGCTCTCATGGAGAGCACCCACATTTAGTTGTGGATACCGTAGAATAACACTTGCTCAGGAGTGTTCCTAACCTTAGTGGTATGGATGCCCTACAATGAGTTCTCGCAGACAACAGGGCTAATATTGGTATGTGGTCAATATCTACTTTGCAGACAATACTCTTGTATGGATAGTATGCCTACATTCATATGTAGATACCATAGAATAACACTCTCTTGGGAGTGGTCCTAACCTTAGTGGTATAGATGATTTATGGTGGGTCCTCACGGACATCGTAGTTTAACACTCACTTGGGAGTAGTCCTAACCTCAGTAGCATGGATATTCTATGATGAGAGCTAACATTTTATATGCGGCCGAGATTTGCTCTGCAGACAATACTCTTGCATGGAAGAGTATACCTACACGTGAGTGTAGATACCGTAGCATAACACTCACTTGGGATTGGTCCTAACCTTAGTGGTATGGATGGGCTAGGATGAGTCCTCACAAATGATAGGGCCTTCACTGGGTGCGGTCGATATCTACATTCAGTTGTAGACGATTCCATTGGTCGATATCATCGACCAGGCTGATGGAGGATTGCATCATCCTTGGACTTATGTCCTAAAGTGATAGGGATTGATCATCCCGAAAAGAGATCATGTGTATTGCCGGTAGCAAGGCGAGAAAGGATCAAGTAGATCGAAGTGTGGTTGCAAAGGATCAAGAAGATCAAAGTGCTACTGCAAAGGATCGAGAAGATCGAAGTGTTGTTGCAAAGGATCGAGAAGATCAAAGTGTTGCTGCAAAGGATCGAGAAGATTGACGTGTTGTTGCAAAGGATCGAGAAGATCGAAGTGTTGCTGCAAAGGATCGAGAAGATCAAAGGGTTGCTACAAAGGATCAAGAATATCAATGTGCTGCTGCAAAGGATCGAGAAGATCGAAGTGTTGCTGCAAATGATCGAGAAGATTGAAGTGTTGCTGTAAAGGATCAGAAGATCGAAGTGTTGTTGCAAAGGATCAGAAAATCGAAGTACAACTGGAAAGGATCCGAAGATCGAAGTGCTGCTACGAAGGACCGAAAGGTCGAAGCGTTGTTGCAAAAGGATCAAGTGATCGTGTGATGCAGAAGATGAAGACATTGAAGAGTAATAGTTCCAGTTACTGATTGTGCAAACTTCATATGATGTATGGATGTTGTTACGAAGAAAACTTCCTATGGCTTGGGGTATACCACAACAGACAGAGAAACCGCAGAAATCAATCCCTTCCCAATATGCAAGAGAAATACTACATCTAACACTAAAGGATCTCGAAACATACCTTATTCCGGATGGTTGAAGTAAATCTCCGTTGAGCTTTTTCCAATACCGCTTGCTTTAGCAATCTACTCTCAACAACATTAAACAAGGCAAGCATGCTATACAATATAGTGTTAGGACTACTCTAGCATATATAATCAATAATGCATAAGAAATTAAACACATCCATGGATTCAATATTGATTTAAATACACATCATTGGACAGGAAAAGATATTTCTATTAATAAGATCAGAGATACATACGTGACAACCTTTGTCGGCATGTCTGCGAACCGAAGAAACTGAGTCCTCCACCTGGGCCTCCACCACCTCAATCCTCCATCTCTCGATAGCAAGATCACAAGCAAAGGCAAGCTTGGGAAGAAAACAAAGTGCTTCAAGGGACAAAGGGATGTAGACTCAAGTATAAGCAAGCTACGGCAACAATGGACTATAGTTTTCTTGCTCTTCAATTCCTCTTCTTCAATGTATCCAAGGGCTTCCTTATATAGTGCTTCAATGTGGTAATGGAAGGTCAAATTTGAGCGATCTCGAGGCATATGGAAGGCCAAGAGACAAGCGACTCGGATCCATATCAAAGAAAACTCCAAAAATATTTGGACTTTTGCACAGATCCCGATGTACGCGGGTTTAAGGGTAATATCCGCGTATATACACGAGAAAGGGATTAAAAGTTGCGTACAACAAATAATAGGTGTTTTTAGGGATGATCTTGGAAACATCAAAGGTACAATAATGGTACATGGGGTCCAAAGAGTCTGCAAAGGGACAGGGAAGGCCATAAAATTGTGATCAACCATGTGTGATAAAATCAGCTGTAACAGATGTATCACCTCGATGATGTTGCAGATACTCTCTCTCGTTACTCCTATTGTCTATGATGATGTTGTCAGTAGAATAACCTTCTCATTAAGGGGGAGTGTTGAATATTGTAACTTCAAAGGATATTCTAAATGTATTTTACTGATGTAACCCAAGGGAGATGTTATTATTCCTTCATCGGGGTGTTACTATTGTAATTGGTCATCACAGAGTCATGATGTAAATCCTCCATTGTAAGTCGAGTCAATAGTACCCTAATGAATATAATAAAATGTTGTATTGAGTCTTCCTAAGTGAAATCGACCCAATTAGTTAAGTGAGGCCGACTTGTCAGGTTAAAAGTCAAGCGACAAAAAGAGTATCAAAAGAGGAGATGTGTTCCTCATTTGAACACACACTCACTTGTGTACAGCACATAGGATATATATATATATATATATATATCTGTTGGAGGGAGACGCACCTGTCTGGGGTCTTGTTTTGTACTTTTGATACATCTTATACATAGGAAGTTTTGTTGGGTTTTCTTCCCCATGAGGGTTTCCCAGGTTAAATATTCGTGCTCTTTTGTGTGGCTGTACTTGTCTATCTTTTAGTGATCCTTTTGCATATGGTTATGATGTTGTAATGCTAAATGTTATCAGGTTTGGTATAACCATTAAAAACTTAACGGATACTACAACTAAAAATGTTCCATGCTCAAAATTGTAATGAAGATAATGAATTAAACAATTTGGTGTGAACAAAAAGAAACTCAGTTGTATCATATATCACTATGATATGCTCAACAATGGAGACTCATAGATTTAGATGTGATACTGAGTAAAATAAATTAAACTTGCTCAATGACTAAGTTTTTCTTTTTTTTCTTTTTGTTATTAAAAATATCAAGAAAAAAAGTGTCAAAACTTATTGAGATTAAATATGAGAATCGTGGAAGATAAGCTTATAACAATACATTTAATATTTTTTAAAATTTTCAAGAGTCAGACTTGGAAATAGTAATGGCCAATGGCCATCACGTGCAATTTAAAACTCAACACTTCTTATGTAATTTCAATATAATCATTGTACTTTTTCATAAAATATCAAAATTAAAAATCAACATTTTATTTGATGTGCATTTTTATACCTGCCTCAGCAGGTATATTGTAATCGATCACAAGTCAAACTCCTTTGACTTTGGCATTAGTTGGTGTATTTTGAGGCAGCTATAAATAATTAAAACCTGTTTTACAAAGTATGACTTAGGGGTTTGTAAAATATTTTTTTTAATTTTGTTAAAAAGCTATTTTTGTAAACAGCTGATTGGTGGATAGAAGATGATGTCAGCTTTGGGATTTGGTATCTGGATTTGAGTTAACATGTGGCAACATGACGTCATCCTCGTAATCAGATCAACATAAAATCCAAAATCAGTGGACCCTGTCTTTGCAGCTTCGCAATGTTCTTGATCTTCCGTCATCAACGCTCACAAATGCCTCAGCTGCTGCTATCTGTATGGCCACGATTGTCACCGTGTTCCATCAGTGCCTCTCCCCGGCTTCCCCGTCAGACGTTCGAATCACGGCCCTCGCAGCCACGACCAACTTCGTCCAAACGATCGAGACTCCACAGGACCGCGAGCGCTTCCAGGACCTAATCCCTGCTATGATGCAGACGCTCACAGAAGCCCTCAACAGGAACGAGGAGGCAACAGCCCAGGAGGCCCTCGAGATGTTCATCGAGTTGGCGGGCACAGAGCCACGTTTCCTCCGCCGGCAGATCGTTAACGTGGTCGGAAGCATGCTGCTTGCCTGAGAATCTGGGAATGTAGTGGATTACTTGCCTGACAACACAACCAGGTCCTTAACATTAAGACCATTTCTAGCAAATATTGATTTCAGTTGGGAGAAATTCGCGCTAGGAGCAGGAAGTTTTGAGGCAGCTTCGTTTTGAATGAATACCACTCCATCTCTGCGTCCAATTGGAACGTTCCAGAATGGTCCACCCAACTAATATTTGCATCAATTAATAAATATCATCTGCTTAGAAGCTGTGGAGAAGATTGCTGATTAAACAAATCAAGAAATTTATTGAGTTATTTGTGTTGTTACCATATGAACAGCGTCTCGTGCGACGAGTGCAAGAATATCGGTGCAGGACACCACTCCGGGGCACACCTTCTCCACTGCGGCTTTGGCTGCGTCGATAACATGGAATCCTCTGAGACTCAGATTGGCAAATGCATCCTTTTCTGCCTTTCTTGATTTTGTTGAATGCAAGAGCACCGATCCATCGCAACCCTTGAACAATCAAGATCACGTTGTTGTCAAACATATCAATATATTGAACAGCTTGTAAATGCTAATGTCTAAATAGACAGTATATAGTGGTGAAAGCTCAAATATAATCACTGTGACAAAGCAGTCATGAAAATGCATTCTGAAAAGAGGTGCGGCCAGAGATGGGGCTTTGGATATGTAGTCTGCAACTACTTCTTTGACAGCGTTAGAAACTCCGGGGCAGGTCTTGTCATAGAAGTTCAGTTCCAGTCCCCCAACTACATGTGTCGATGAACAGGATAATATTAAAAAACTTGCAACAGTAAACAAAAATCTAGCCATTTCAGTCGTCTTCATGATGTGAATTCTTTGCAAATAGAAATTATGTTACAACAGCTATGACATCAAGGCAATTTATAGCCTGAATTGTTGTGCAAGGGAGTTGCGTGTTGTTTTTGACTGATTACAACCAAGGAAAACATAAGGAAACGCGGGCTTATGATTGGATTTGGTGGATGTTCGATAGCCATCGTAGCTGGTATCACCAGTATTCTTTAAAAATAATAAGTTGCAGGCAACCGGTGCTCTAATTTGTTTGCTTGAAATATAAGTAATTGTCCTACTCTAATACTCAATGAGCTACCGTATTTGTCTGTTTCTGGTGTTCATTCTATGCCACATATTTCCGTGATATTTTCTAAGTTTTCTAAATCT
>LPNX011073937.1:82201-162737 GCA_001517045.1 Pseudotsuga menziesii | reverse complement strand
TCATATATTTTTATAGCAAAATTATCATATTGCTATATATTTTCAATCTCTTCTTAGGAGGCAGGTACTAAGCAACTTTGTTGCTTATTCCACTTGTTTTAATATGTGCTGGGAGCCTTTAAAGGGTTGTGCCATATTCAATTTTGAACCGTGATCACTACTCATAACTCTGGGTGCTTAATCGAAATAACTGGTGCACTTGGATAATGATTTGAGGGCTACCCAGAATAATTATAACAAATCTATGTCTATACTTTAAATAGTTTTTATTTTAATCTTAAAATTATAATTATAACAAATCTATAATATCATCACATAATGCCAATACTAGATGCAAGGGCCACCAAGAAATATGGTATTGTTGAGAATTCAGCCCAGCCAATTAGGGAAAGGGCATCCCGCACTATCGATCCATAATGAAAAGTTACCCACTTTCATAGTCGTTAATCCTTATGGGGGTTGGTCCGTTGATTCCAAAAACTATGGAATGAGAAAGGGGCTTTTAATGTTTATAGAATGGATGTCCTTTAAAATTGAAGTTTTCCACAACATCTATAATGTAGATTATTTTTTTTTGAAATTATTTACACTAATGACTGATTTTCTTATAGTACATATTCTTTACATTTATTTTTAAAGTATTTTATCAAATTTGAGAATTATAAATATTGAGTTAAAAGTAGTCTTTAACCAAATATTGTTTAAACATGATATGGTAAATAAATCACAGGTCTTATTTTATTATGAATATTTGAGAAATATAAAATTTAGTTAAAAATAGCATTTATCCACATATTGTTTAAACATAATATGGTAAATACATCACACGAAGTCTTACTTTATTATGAATGTTTGGTGCATACATGTTATTTTCTCTGCCTTTAATCTCACATTCAAAGGAAAACCAACTTTCTTTAAAGAGCATTTTTACATAGTTTCTTATGATTGATATATTTGTAGGGATAGAGATGCACAAAGCCTATATATCCAATTTCATAGTGACTTTCTTCTAAGTATAATTAATCATGTTGTAATGTAGTTAAGGTAGTCCCTCATATGGAACCATGTATTTATCAACCTTTCTTGGAAGTAAACTTAACTTTCATAAGCACTATGCCCACCATGTAACACAATGTTACTCATAAGCATGATACTCAAATTCTAAGACTCTTATATCATCTCTATTTTCAATATTGTATCTTTCCTCAATGAAAACATTAGTGGTTCTAGTTTTAATGGTTTATTGACCCGCTTCTATTCTTTTCCATAACACACATGATTTAGTTGACATAAACCAACACACATAAAGCCATAATACTCGGGATTTTCCTTCACTTAGCCTTGTTTCCATCCACATAGGGAACTTATGTAATTTTTTCATAGGTCTTTAGATACTCAAGATCTCATAGAAACATGCCTTATCTTCACTCTATAACATCCCTTGTCCTTGACGACTATTGTTGCATTCTATGTAATGAGAATATGTAATTGTGTACTAGTTCCTAGCGAAGATCTCAATGCCAAGGCCTCTCCGATGAACGTTCTAGGATTGTTATGATTTTATAGAAATCATGCATTGATTAAAAACATGGTGACATAGAATGTATGATGTAAAATGCAATGATAAAATAATGAAAGTAGACCTAGAATACTGAATGTGAAATGCAATGAAATGATCGGGGTAATAGAATGTAATGTCCCCTTCACCCTATCTGACCAATGGGAGGGGACATTAACTAAATTCGAGCTTCCCATTTTTTCCCATAACCATAATTACAAATTTCATAACATTTAAATTATGTGTGCAGAAACATAAATAATATACACAGCGGAAACAAACTTTATCCACACATATCTAGCATGTAATTACCAACATAATAAATACATGCATCAAATAAAAACATTGCACATGGAAGTACAAAATAATACTTATCTTTATCCAAAATAGATCCAACTAACTAGTTGTGTAAGAGCGATTTTCCACCAAACCATAGGCACTCTATCTAGCATATACTCTTTATATTGAGAAACCACCCCTAAGCTGAGCTATGAGGCCACCAGGGTGAAGGAAACGCCTGCATGCTTCTCTCTCTTAACCCACAACCCATTATAATCTCTATGCTTAGCCAAATTCCCATATAGATATCTACAATCTCACTCGGTCCTCACAGTTTTGGCTCCCACAATACCTTCCCCACACAACACCCTTTTGTGCTCAGACATCCCCTTCATTGATCCATGGTTTTCTTAGGTGATCCATCTTGCTAGGTGTTTTTAGTGTGTGCATAGAAGGAGACCAATCTTCTATATGCTATTAGAGAACCACCTGTAGCCTAGTTTGTGGCTTCTGAAGCATTTATGAGCAAAAAAACTCAAGGGGTAAGGGTTCCTAGCTTTCCCAACCGATGTTGTCACTTACAACCATTTATTTCCCTTCCAAATATACAATCAAGTCTCCAAATTTGAATTTTTGGGTTATACACAGTTGTTAAAGGTCATGGACATCAACGAAGAGTTGTGCATAATCTACATCTCCATGCAAGATTGAGAGAATGAGGGTTGGATACAAGGGATATGAGAGAATGGTGAAAATACAACTAATCTTATGACATTAGAAGAAAGGACTCCTAGCAGCTATAGTCTAACTTCTGGCAGATGACATAACTATCACAAAAGTGCAATCATCCCCATGCTTGAATAACTAGTACATGAGGTGAATTTTCCCACCAACCTCACAAATGATTGGAAAATAGTAAAAGCAGGAGATAATTGGCTTATTCAAGGCACATGACAGAATTTTGGTGAGTTCTAAAATTGACACTTGGAATTAAATGATTAGTTTCCCACATGCCCCCTTTCCTCTTCCCCTTCGATGGAATCATAGCCCGTTTGGTTCTCTATACACAACCATATTTTACCATTTTATTATTTATGCACATAATATTCACATATATTTTTGAGTTAGCATGACAAGCCAACCATATGGTCCAATAACAATACTGACAGATACATTCCTATCGATTCACTAGTTGGGCCTTGGCCTTGAGTTCCACACTAGGAATTCATACTAATATATTTACATCATTTACATATTTTTGGTTAAATACATTCCAAGTCAAAATCGAGGGTATTACAATCCCCTTCCCCTTGGAATAACATCATCCTCAGTGTTTCTCAAAATCAGAACAAAAATGGGTATGCCTCTTTCATGGAATCCTCCCACTCCCACCTAGCCTCATCGAGACCAAAGTTATTCCATTGCATCTTTACCTGTCCAATGGATCGGTTCTAGAGTAATGTCACCTTCTTATCTAAGATGCATAATGTCTTGGTTTGGAACTCTCCCTTAGATTCCACCTGGATCACATCCCAATCAATCACATGGTTAGGATCATGTACATATTTCTTAAGCAAAGAAACATGAAAAACATTATAAGCTCTAGTGTTAGCAGGAAATGTAACGTCCCCATACCCCATAATGCGGAATTATTAAAAATTTTGCTTCAAGGACTCTTGTTCTCCTTTCGAAACATAGGGAATGGATGTTAACACATTTTTCAACCTTCATTCTCAGGTTTAGAAAGCACTGTAACAGTCTTTCCGTCCTTCACAGATCCCTTCTGTGACCAGAAACACCATTTCTGCACTAGACCTATTCTTTTCGCACTTCGCCCTCCTCACTTATACTTTTCGCCTTCCACTGCACGACTCGGCAATCAGAACACCATGTGCGGCGGAGATATTTGACCACTCTTTCGTATTCTGCCTTCCGCACTTCCGCTTTCCGTCGTTCCGACCTCGGAACTCGGGAATCAGAACATTAACATTCGACGGAAATGTTCGACCATTATTCCTCCTTCCGCACTCCCACATTTTGCCTTCCGCTCAGAATTCGGGAATCGTAACTTTAACATTCAACAGAAGTGTTCAACAACTAATTCGCCTTCCGCACTTTCGCTTTCTTCCTTCTAACCTCGGAATGCAGAAATACGCGAGATGACTACCTTGCCCATCGGTTTCCCACTTTCTGACTTCTGACCCTCCACTTTCCGACTTCCGACTTCGGAACTGGAAAACCATCTTTTGCCTTCAACTTTTCCAAATTTACCGATTTTTGTCTTCTGCCTTTCTGCAGCGGTTCAGAAGTCGAAAACTCGACCTTTCCTTGGACCTTTCGTTGTTTTTCTGCCTTCCACAGGCGGATCCTGGAGTGCTGAAAACTAACTTTCTACCTTGTGCAACTTTTCTTTTCCGATTTCCACCCTCCACTTTCCTTAGGAGGATTCCAAGGGGCGGAAACACTAAATCACATGCATTCTGACTCTGCCAACAGGATTTTAGCCTCCAAGGACTTAAGCAAAATGCATTGCAAAAACACAAGGAATATATAGAAGTAAAATGCAGGGAAACATACTTAAGTAAAATTCTACTTAATCATAACCAAGCATTCAACATGAACATAGCAATTCATAAACAAATACATGGCATAAACAAGCATAACAGAGATACTCATTTAACGGTAAATCCTACTTCATTCATTGCAAGCATTCATCCATAAGAAACTGCAATGCATAAACAAGAAGGACAAAGAATACTTATCATGATGATTAAGTTTTCCAGCAACTAGCTTTGTGGCTACAACATTCCACCCAACCATAGGAGAGTTGTGCTCATCAATCTCTCAACAAAACTGCCACCCCTGAGTTGGGCATGATTTCCACAAGGATCTAGGGAACAACAAACTTGCACATAGGCATCTCATAAAACACACAGTCAATCCATCACACATATGGGTTTCACAAACTGTCCAACCAATCCAATACACAATTGGATTTCATAGGCTACTAAGGCAATGAATCACACACATCAAAACACAGTCAAACCCACCTACAGTTTGGTTTCTCAGACAGCTAAGGAAATGGAAAGGTAGAATTGCTAAGCGAGTGAGCTCAACCACAGAGCTATGGACGCCTACACAAGATCTGGACTAGCCTCCCTAGTAACTACACCACCCAACACAAGTAATTATTCCCTTCATTGTTGCACAGTTCCCTCAGTCCATACCTTCCCTTCCATTGCTCCTCAAGGTGTGCAGAAAAGGATTTTCCAGCCCCTCTTGATATGTATGCGAGGTTCCTCTCTTCACTAGGTTTATCATCCAACTCTAGGATTCCTCCACTCCTTGGTATTCACACCAAAACAAGGATGTACATCACAGCAATCCCCAAGGAAAACACAACAACACACGCTTCACCCTATAACACTGAGAAAATCACTGCGGAACCACTCTTCCATGACTTTAGATAGCAAAACAATGAATAATCATGAGTGAGCAAAGGGTAGTAGAATCGCATGTTGTCTAATAGTTCAAATGACCCCCAAAACATTCAGATAAAGAATCAGGTTGACAAACTAAGCACGCAAATTATGGTTTTACTTGCTTCAGAAGCAAGAACATGACCTCTGAAACTGCAGGCTTGTTCAGTCATGAAATCGACTGCCATGTATTGCTCTGCCAAGAAATTAACTGCCTCAACCAGTTTCCTGCAAGAAAATTGAATAACTGAGTACCGGGAACGAACCAGGGTGGACAAGCTAACAAACGAGAAACTTTTACATAGATAGACGGTTGAGATCAACCATCAAACAGATCGATGGCGCACAGCGATTTCGCTGTGTGAACTAGCGCAAACAAGGAAAACTTTGGTCGGTGCGATGCTTTATGAAATCTGCTTTAGTTTATTTGAGGTCCGCCGTTGATCTAGATCCAACGGTTTCTAGTTCATTTCACTGGCTAACTAGCAAGTTGTTTAACATCAGCTAGCGGGCGCAAAATATCTATCCCAAAAGGATTTATTCCATCTCATGTCCACCTGGGTAACTTGGACAACAAATCAATGAAGATTTTCATGCTGATTAAATAGGTTTTTGTGAGGATTGAACCTGCAATCACTCACCTGGCATCTGTTGGCTTAATCCCTCCCTATTCCTCTATGAAATCATGCCCCCATCTCTTTTCACGTTGCAGTTCCATAGCTAGTTGTGGTATTTATTGAATTGTGCATTTACATGATATTCAAAAACATGTTGTGCATGACCAGCACAATAACCATAGGCATCAACCTTGATCACCTATACACAAACACCCAATGATTGGCAGGGCCTTGGCCTTGAGCTCCTTGCCATGATTCAAATATAATATATACATCATGTACCATTCAATACGATGGGGTCAAAACCAGGGTGTTACATTCCCCTCCCCCTTCAACAGCATTGTCCTCAGTGATTTACAAAATTAAACAAAAATGCTACATTGTCACCGCCCTCGGTGTTTTGCAAAATTGAACAAAAATGGATGTGCCAATCACATGGAATCCTCTAGCTCCCATGTAGCCTCTTCAGGACCGTAGTGCTCCCACTGCACCTTCACATACCCAACGGCTCAATTCCAGAGCACTGTGACCTTCCTGTCGAGGATGCGCAATGGATCGATTTGGAACACTCCCTCGCTTTCCACCTGAATCACATCCCAATTTATCACATGGTTAGGATCATGTACATATTTCTTAAGCAAATAAACATGAAAATCATTATGAGCTCTAGTGCTAGGAGGCAATGCAAGTCTATATGCAATTGACCTGTAACGAACATAAATAAGAAAATAATTAAATAATTTATAAGTTAGGTTAGTATGAAAAGAGGCGTCTCCTCATCATGAATGTCCAAGCCATATTTAAGGCCTAGACATCTTTGTAATATTCATCATCTAATATATTATTCATATTTCATTGTTAAAAATGATAGTCGGATTCGACTACTAACGGACCAACCGGATTCGGTTGCTCCATTTTTCGCTCTAGCGGATTCTCTCCTTCAGCCTGAGCTCGGATTCGGCTCATCCTCCCTCTCTCATCTTAAACTCCTGCCACCTCTATTTTTTCATTTCCCTCCCATCTCCCACATGCCTGCCCCATCCACTCCACCACCGCACTCTCCACGAGTCCCCATCTGCTTCTCCTCTCCTACTCGTACGTAGCTCCACCATCTCCATCTCCTCCACGCCTTCCATTTTCCCAACGCCCTCCAATCTCCTCAACAATACTCACCCCTTCTCGGCGCTCCATTCCATCCCCTTCACTACTCCCTCTCCATCTGGGTCTCTACCCGCACGCCCAATTGCTGCAAATATTCACGTGCAACCCTCCATCACCCCACCATCCCGTCCTCCCACTTCTCCACGCGTTGCTCATCCTTCTCGTCCCATCCCACTACTTCTCCCTACCACTACTCCTTCCAACCCAGCTCCTCCACGTTGCACTCTTCTCCACTGCCAACTGCCACCGTCTTCAAATTTCCCCCGCTACCTCCCATCCCCACACGCCAGCCTACTCCACCATCCCCCACCACTCCCTGCTACTCCTTCATCTCCACGCAACCGAGTATGCCCATTTGCCACTTCACGCCCATCTGCTGCTTCACGTGGCCCATTATCTCCACGCAAACCTGCAAAAAAAAACAATATAATATAATTTATTATATTATAATATAATATAATATAAATATATTTTAAAAAAATCAAATATTGTATTTATTATAATATAAATAATATTATAGTATTTGTTTAAAAAAAAATTATATACAAAATATATAGTTTATGAAAAAATAATAATAATGATAATTTTAATTAATTAATTAATTAATATATTATTATTCAAAATTTCACGTTAAAAGGCCAAAATAGCGTTCTACAAACATCCATGGCATCTTATAGTAAGAGTGACGAATTCATGGATCTCCTTGAGGAAATTCTTAAGGACATAGATGAAATAAAGAAAACTATGGATGAAACATTTAAAGTAAATGTAGAGGGAGGTGAAAATCACGTAGAAGAAACCACCCAAGTTGATGAAAAAAAAGATGATCTTGACCAAGATTGTGATAAGAGACAAGCCAATGTTGCTAACAATAAAGATGATCAATGCTGCGACAAAAATGTCACAATCACAAACACACGAAGGACAGATATCATCACAAAGACGGCTATAAAGAACATCAAGGGAAGCAACTATAATATCTATCAGACACAAGATAAGATCGGTGTTCTTATGAGCATTATAAGCACAAGGAGCCCGTTCAAGGGAACTAACACAAAATATGTTGGGGATAACAACACGAAAATATTTAAGGTCGTAATGTATGTTGAGCATGTTCGATTGACGACAAACATAGTTAAAATAAGAAATCACACAAGTAGAAAAAGTGTAAACAAAACTTTACCCAGTTCATACTTATTGCAAATACCAAGACATAATAATCAAAATGAGGCAATGGTCGTAATCAAAATCACACCTCTCAAATCATCAGTGCGACATAGAACCAGAATAAAAAACGACATTATGAAAATATTCAAGCTTTGAGGACAAAGCTCCTTTAGAGGAAGTGGCAATGTAACGAACATAAATAAGAAAATAATTAAATAATTTATAAGTTAGGTTAGTATGAAAGGAGGCGTCTCCTCATCATGAACGTCCAAGCCATATTTAAGGCCTAGACATCTTTGTAATATTCATCATCTAATATATTATTCATATTTCATTATTAAAAATGATAGTCGGATTCGACTACTAATGGACCAACCGGATTCGGTTGCTCCATGGCCCTATTCTTTCAAGCACTTCAAACGGCCCACAGTATCTAGGTGATAGCTTGGCACAACTTACAAGCTTCAAGGAACTCTTCCTTGCCCTCACTCTGAGGTAAACATGATCCCCAACACTGAACTCTCTATGCACCATATGCTTATCTGCATAGCTTTTCTGTTTATCCTGGGCTGCTTTCAGATTCTGCCTGGTCTTTGCAACCTCCTACTCCATCTCCTTGAGAAATTATGGAACAAGCACAATCTTGTTTACTGGATTATCCCATGTCACAAGTGTCCTACACGTTCTTCCATACAAATCTTCATATCAACTCATCCCAAAGGATGCTTGCTGCCCATTATTATAAGTAAACTCTACCAAGTGTAAATAATCCTCCCACTTGGTTGGTTTGTCTATCACATACATGCGAAGCATGTCTTCAAGCACTTGATTCACTCTCTTTATCTAACCATTAGTCTATGGTTAGTAGGCAATGTTGAAGTTCAACTTTGTACCCAAATCTGCAAACAAACCCTTCCAAAAATTGGAAATGAACTTAGGATCTCGATCAAAGACTATTGCCTTAGGAAATCCATGCACTCTGAAAATATCCTTCATGAATATTTTTGCTGTGGCATAAGTCTTATAAGTGGACTTGACTGGTATAAAATGTGTTTCCTTTGTCAACGTGTCCACCACAACCATGATGGAATCATGTTTCCTCCAAGTCATAGGAAATCTTGTAATAAAATCCATGGAAATAGCTTCCCATTTCCATTCTGGAACTGGCAAAGGCTACAACAAACTTGTTGGGTGTTGATGTTCAACCTTCGCCTGTTGACATTTCATGCACTTTGAAATATACTCAACAATGTTCTTTTTCATTCCTGGCCAAAAATACTACTTTCTGGCTGTAGCAATCGTCTTATGATATCCTAGGTGACCAGAATATGGAGCTTGATGGATATCATCCATAACAATCCTCCTCAAATATGCTACATTTGGAATATAAATTCTATTTTTGGAAGTAAGAAGTCCATCTTCTTCCAATTTATATCCCTCATACCTCTTCTCAAGACTTTGCTGCTACAATTTGTCATTTATCTATTCATACAATTCATCCTCAGCAGTATGATTAACAATATGTTGTCTCTGATTGGAAAATACTAAGAGATGCCAAGTGCATTTCATGCACCTTCCTGCTGAGCGCATCAGCCACTTTGTTTTCTTTCCCTTTTATGTGTTTGGTCTCAAAATCAAACTCACATAAAAACTTGAGCCATCTAGCTTGCCTAGCATTTAGAGTAGGTTGATCAAACAAATATTTCATTCCACATTGTTATGTCCTTAACTCAAACTTTATGCACATTAAGTAATGCCTCCACATCTTGAGAGCATGTATTATGGCTGCAAGTTCTAAATCATGAGTGGCATAGTTCTTCTCAAGATCCTTCAACTTTCTTGACTCGTAGCATACCATGTGGTTGTCTTGCATAAGGAATCCTCCAAGCCCTTGGTCGCATGCATCAGTACACACCACAAAATATTTTTCTGGGTCTGCAATCTTCAAGACCGGTGCACTTGTGAAAAGATTCTTTAACTGCTGAAAGCTTTCTTCACACCTTGGTGTCCATTCAAACTTTATCCCCTTCTTTTGCAATGAAGTGATGGAATGTACGACCTTGGAGAATCCTTCAATGAATCTCCTATAGTATCCTGCAAGGTCCATAAAATATCTTACATCTGTCACATTTCTTGGAGTAGGCCAATTCATAATGGCATCAATCTTTTCAAGGTCTACAGATATTCCCTCATATGAGATAATGTGACTCAAATCATGAATCCTATATTTATAGAAGTCGCACTTGCTCAACTTTGCATACAGCTTATGCTCCCTGAGCAATTGCAATGTCAATCTCAGATGTTCTTCATGCTCTTCCTCATTCTTAGAATAAATAATAATTCCATCAAGGAAAACAAAAACAAACTTGTCCAAATACCTACTAAAGACACTATTCATAAGGCACATAAATGTAGTTGGTTCATTTGTGAGACAAAATGGTACCACTACAAACTCATAATGTCTATACCTTGTTCTAAAGGTTGTCTTATGAATGTCCTCATCCTTGATTCTCACCTGATGGTAACCAGACCTTAAGTCCTCTCCTCTCATTTGATCAAAGAGGTCATCAATCTTACGAAAAGGGTATTTATTCTTCACAGTGACTTTGTTCAGTTGTTTGTAATCAACACACAACTTGAGTGTACCATCTTTCTTCTTCACAAATAGAACTGGTGCTCCCCAAAAAGACACACTCGGCCCGATACACTTCTTCTCCAACAACTTTTGCAGCTACATCTTCATCTCTAGCATTTCTGGTGTACCCATCCTATAGGGTGTCTTGGACACAAGTGCTACTCCTGGCACAAGTTCAATTATGAAATCAATGTCCCTCTTTGGAGGAAGCCTTAGAATTTCATCAGGGAAAACATCCCTAAATTCCTGCAACACATGGAAGTCCTCCAACCTAGGAGTTTCATCCTCTTTTTCCTCCAACACATGAGTTGCATACTCTCTGCAACCTTTCCTACAGAACTTCTCAACTGCGTTGTTAAAATCTGCCTAACACAAATCACCTTTGGAATGCCTCTTACAATTCTTAAGTTGTCTTCTTCATCTATGCACTCAAAGGTGTTGTTGTAACAATCAAGCTTTACTTTGTGTGCTTCCAACCAATCCATTCCAATGAAAATATCATAGCAACCAAGTGGCAGAACATTCAAGTCTGCACAAGTGACTAACCCATTCATGGCCAGTGGACATTTTTTTACCACTTCACTAACCTTCCTCTTGGTTCCAATGGCTAGCTGAACTAACCATGATTTGTTATGCGTTAACTTCTTAAAAGCACAAACCTCAACAACTCTAGGAGTAATATAACTGTGAGTAGATCCAAGGTCAATTAAAATAGAAACAGATTTCTCAACAATCTTACCTGCAACTTCAACCATAGTTAACTAATGATCTTCCTGGTGGTCCTCCACTGATACATAAATCCTAGGGACAGTTCTTTCTACTTGACCCATTGTTTCATCTTCTTGAATGTTGTAAGTTGGCCTTACATTCCCATTCTCAAGTGGACAATTCCTGCGCAGATGGGGTCCTCCACATCTCCAGCATTGGAGAGGTTCTCTGATCTCCTTTGGATCTCTTGGCGTTTCTCCCATCACTCTAGTTGACTTAGCCATAGCTTGTGATGGTTGCTTCTGTTGATTTATAAAATTAGAGGGCTTGAAAACTTTCTTCCTCTGATCAGAATTTTCATTCTTCTTATCCTTCCATGTCTTATTGTAATCATATTTTCCTTTATTTTGATAATATAAATACTTAATCTTTCTTATAGCTTCTTATAAAGTTATGGGTCCATCCAATTCAATTCTATCTTTATAATATTGAGGCAACCCACTCAAAAAACACTAGATTTTATTTTATCATCCCTGATATACCTAACATACCTCAATAGTTCCAATAACTTATTGGAATACTCTTCCATGGTCTGCTGCCCTAATCTCAGCTCATGGAATTCTTTAATCTTATCATCACAGTGCCTATCAGAGAGGTACTTCTACCTGAAAAATTCTAGAATTGCTTCCACAAAATATTCCTTTCACTGATCTTCTTCACTTGCATGAAGTGCTCCCACCATAACGATGTTCTTCTAGTAAAATTGAAGATGGCTACCCTAGTCTTCATATTTACAGAGTATTCTTGTACTTGGAAATATTTCCTCATCCCAAGAAGCCAAGCTTCAGCTTCTTGACTATTCTTCACCTCACTATCAAATGTAGGAGGCTTATCCTTCTTGAATTCATCACGTGAGTTGTTCTGGTAGTGCCTCTTTTTTCTTATTCTTGTGAGAAGAATAACTTGAGCCCCCAGTGGGTTCTTCGAAGTCAGATGATCCACTAGAATACATTTCTCTTCTTCTAGCGTCGCTCCTACTTCCTTCTGGATTTACTTCCCTATGCCCAGAGTTCATCCTCCTCTGCATATCTATCAAACTCTACAACATGTCTGCATTCAGATGATTTTTCTCTTCCTAAGCATTAATCAATCTTTCATTATATGCCCTGTAACGTTGCATTTCCCCCATTAAGCTCCTCATGGTGGCTACAAAATATAGCGGAGTCTCTTGAAATCTTCTACCATTAGACTCGGTTTCGTCATTTCCAACTCAGACGTTTTCTCCCATAGCATATTCCTTGTGCTCATAGGGGTTCTGTGCATCATCATACATGTCGTAGGTTCTCATGGTTGAGACAAAAATCCACTTCTTCAATCTACACTATGACTCTGCAAAATGTGTTAACAACATCATTTGTTAGCTGCATAGTAGTTTCAGAATTAAAACCATTTTCTTACTATCACCTAGCCCATCCATACCCAATGTTGCAACCATTAGCTCTGATACCACAATGTAGTGTACTACAATGTTGGTATCAGAGGGTACTCTTATCTCTTTTAACTACTCATTCTGGCCCATCCAAGCTCAATGCTGCAACCAGCAGCTCTGATAGCACAATGTAACACCCTCATACCCCATAATGCAGAATTATTAAAAAATTTGCTTCAAGAACTCTTGTTCTCCTTTCAAAACACAGGGCATGGATGTTAACACATTTTTTAACCTTCATTCTCAAGTTCAGAAAGCACTGTAACAGTCTTTCTTCCCTTCACAGATCCCTTCTGCGACCGAAAACACCATTTCCACACTAGACCTGTTCTTTCCACACTCCACCCTCTGCACTTGCATTATGCAGCTTAGAAATCGAAACACCATGTGCGATGGAGATATTTGACCACTCTTCCGCCTTCCGCACTTCTGCTTTCCGTTGTTCCGACCTCGAAACTCAGGAATAGAACATTAACACTCGACGGAAATGTTCAACCATTATTCTGCCTTCCGCACTCACATTTTTCGCCTTCCGCTCGGAACTCGGGAATCAAAACATTAACATTTGACGGAAGTGTTCAACCACTAATTCTCCTTCCACACTTCTACTTTCCACCTTCCGATCTTGGAATGCGAAAATACGTGAAAGGACTACCTTTCCTGTCAGTTTCCCGCTTTCCAGCTTCCGACCCTCCGCTTTTCGACTTCCGACTTCGGAACTCGGAAATCCATCTTTTGCCTTAAACTTTTCCATATTTTCCGATTTCCTCCCTCCACCTTTCCGCTTTCCGTAGGGGTTCAAAAGTTGGAAACTCTACCTTTCCTTGGACCTTTCATTGTTTTTCCTCTTTTTGCTTTTTCGCCTTCCGCATGCGGATCCCAAGGTGGGGAAAACTAACTTTCTTCCTTGTACAACTGCTCTTTTCTAATTTCCTCCCTCCGCTTTCATTAGGTGGATTCCAAGGGGCGGAAACACTAAATCACATACATTCTGACTCTGCCAAGAGGATTTTAACCTCCAAGGACTTAATCAAAATGCATTGCAAAAACACAAGGCATATATAGAAGTAAAATGTAGGGAAACATACACAAGTAAACTTCTACTTAATCATCAACAAGCATTCAACATGAACATAGCAATTCATAGACAAATACATGGCATAAACAAGAATAATAGAGATACTCATTTAACAGTAAATCCTACTTCATTCATTGCAAGCATTCATCCATAAGCAACTGCAATGCATAAACAAGAAAAACAAAGAATACTTATCTTGATGATTAAGTTGTCCAGCAACTAGCTATGTGGCCGCAACGTTCCACCCAACCATATGCCAGTTGTGTTCATCAATCTCTCAACACAACTGCCACCCCCGAGCTGGGCATGATTTCCACAAGGAACTAGGGAACAATAGACTTACACACAGGAAGCTCATAACACACACAGTCAAGCCATCACACAGATGGGTTTCACAAGCTGTCCAGCCAAGCCAATACACAATTGGATTTCACAAGCTACTAAGGCAATGACTCACACACATCAAAACACGGTCAAACCCACCTACAATTGGGTTTCTCATACTGCTAAGGCAATGGAAAGGTAGAATTGCTAAGCGAGTGACCTCAACCACAGAGCTATGGAAACCTACAAAAGATCTAACTTGGCCTCCCTGGTACCTACACCATCCCACAAGGAAGTATTCCCTTCATTGCTACACAGTTCCCTCAGGCCATACCTTCCCTTCCAGTGCTCCTCAGGGTATGCAAAAAAGGATTTACCATCCCCTCTTGATCTTTCTATGAGGTTCCTCTCTTCACTAGGTTTATTAGCAAATTTTGGGCCTCTTCCACTCCTTGGTCTTCACGCCAAAATAGGGATTCACATCACAACAATCCCCAAGGAAAACACAGCAACACAGGCTTCACCCTGTAACAAAGAGAAAATCACTGTGAAACCACTTGTTCGTGACTCTAGATAGAAGAACAATGCATAATCATGAGTGAACGAAGGGTAGTAGAATCATATGGTGTATAATAGTTCGAATGACCCCCAAAACGTTTAGATGAAGACTCGAGTTGACATACTGGGCATGTAAATTATGGTTTTACTTGCTTCAGAAGTAAGAACACGACCTCTGCAGACTGCAGGCTTGTTTAGTCATGAAATCGACTGCGATGCCTTGCTCTGCCTAAGGCATTAACTGCCTTAATCATTTTCCTACAAGAAAATTGAATAACTGAGTTCCGGGAGTGAACCAGGGTGGACGAGCTAACGAATGGGAAACATGTACACAGATCTACGGTTGAGATCAACCATCAAACAGATCAACGACACACATTGATTTCACTGAGTGAACTAGCACGAACAAGGAAAACTTTAGTTGGCGCGATGCTTTATGAAATCTGCATTAGTTTATTTGAGGTCCACCCTTGATCTAGATCCAACGGTTTCTAGTTAATTTCATCGGCTAACTAGCAAGTTGTTTAACATCAGCTAGCGAGCGCAAAATTTCTATTCCAAAAGGATTTATTCCATCTCGCGTCCACCTGGGTAACTTGGAAAACAAATCAACGAAGGTTTTCATGCTGATTAAACAAGTTTTTGTGAGGATTGAACCTGTAATCACTCACCTAGAATCTAATGGCTTAATCCCTCCCTATTCCTCTATGAAATCATGCCCCCATCTCTTTTCACGTTGCAGTTCCATTGCTAGATGTGGTATTTATTCACTACAACAAATCCTAGAATTAGCATCCCATTTAGCGTCCCTTTTTAGTGTAATTTTTGTTTACATTGAGTGGTCAAACTAGATGCTAAATGGGATGCGTCATGAACAAAACTTAAAACGTGTGTTTTTGCTTCCTAGATAGCATCCTTTATGAAATCCAAAATAGCGTCTATTTTTTTACTTCCAGAGTAGCATCCAACTTTGCTTCCTAAATAACATCATATTTTGATTCCTAGCGAGTATTCGTTTTTGCTTCTTAAATGGCATCCCCGTTAGCGCCATATTTGCATCCTTAATAGCACCATGTTAACATCCAAATTAGCATCCAATATTGCATCCATTTTTGCTACCACTTTAGCATCTCATTTTGCACCATGTTTTACTTCAAAATATGTGTCAATTTTCGCTTCCAAATTTGCACCAATTTTTGCTTCCTTTTTTGCATCGTGTTTTGCTACCAAAATGAGGCCAAATATTTCTTCTATTATTGCACCATATTTTACTTCCTATGTAGCACCATGTTTTGCAATCTTATTTTTCTACCATATCAATGCCATGTTTGGATTCATCATTAGCGTCATGTGTTGCATCCTTTTTAATACCTAGTTTCGCGTCCTATTTTGCTACCATATCAACGCCATGTTTGGCTTCATCATTAGCGCCACATGTTGAATCGTTTTTAATGCCTAGTTTCACATCTCTCATTTTTTGGTCACTAATTTAGTTGTTTTTAGTAATTTTATATACAAATTTTGGTCATTTTGTTTGGTCACTTATCTCTCATTGTTTGGTCACTTATCTCTTATTTTTTGGTTACCAATTTAGTTGTTTTTAACCGATATTATAATATCATTAGGGCATGAAGGAATCGAACCACCAACCTCCTGCTTGTAAGGCGGACGCTCTTCCATTGAGCTAGCACCACGCTAGCACCCTTTAAGAATTTGGGAACCTAACTTACAGACTCCTCTATAATGGTAAAAATGATCAATACACATCTTTGAGTATCTAATGGTCGACAAAAGATGATAGATTGTATAAGTTCACAATATATGATTAAGCAGGTTATGAAATCCATAAACCTTTTCTAGGAATTTTGAACAAAACTCAAGAAATTGGCTTAATGAGATTGCAAATATCACTATTCCCTAGCAACCATTATGTTTGTTTAAGGTTTGATATTTAATCATACTCCATAAGAGACCCCATGATAAGAGGACATGAAGATACATCCTTAAATGAGAATACAATGATATTCAAGCAAAATAACCATTGTTTACACCATATTGCAATAAGAGGGTATTGCTGTAATTTTAAGCCATCAACACACTATATAATGATGTTAAAGCTTGGAAAAAATGATTGTAAGAAACCTCAGTTTAGAAATACATTTATTTTCAAGCGAAAATATGACTTGTACAGAGCTAGAAATGATTGTTGTGTATGATTTTGACACTCAAAAAATTTATATCGACACTTTACTCTCAGAAAATTTTGACACTTACTAATGATACAAGATTGAAATTGATTTGATATTTGTTTTTATTACAGTAATGTTTGAAGGATTAATGTTTCACCGCAATGTGCTAATCTCAAGTGATCTCAAGAAATGTTTTCAACATTTATGAGTCATTAACATTTTACTCTTTGCAAGATACTATGTGTTCTTGAGATTTATTAAGTATAGAAAATGTTGAAGTACAAATTTGAGAAATGGAGTTATTTCAATCCTTAACAAAGATGGTTAAAATGAGCTGAAACAACTGCCACTTAAAAATGAAGGACGAGATACCGGAGACTAATCACATCCTTGACTTGTTTGAAAATGCTACTGTCAATCATGTTTAGGGAATTTAAACAAACTCGTATATCGCCTAGTCAACAAGAGAATTGAAAACCTGCCAAATTAAATAATTACAAGAATATTTGATGGAGAAAGATGAGAACCTTGTGGTGAAAGCAATGAAAATCTATGCTTAGCTTGGGCAGTTACTATTCAACTGCCAAATATTAGAGATCTCTTTGGTAAATGTATTTCATATCAAGCAAAGTCTTTGGCTGGTTAGTTAGAGACATGAAGATCATCACACTCGATAATTAAAAGGAAGTTCATTTAGTGACAGTGGCCCAATCACTAACTTTAGCGTGAATCCAAGCATGGCTATAACATTTTAAAGTGAGCACAACCATATTTACTCACCCACCTCTAAAAATAGTAGCTACTCTTCCCAAAAAGGTTTCTCGTATAAGATAAATGACACCCCCAAAGGCAAAAGGAAATGGTGTTGATCCAAATCCTTGATAGTGGAAACAAGACTGCCAAAGGATTTCTAAGTGAAAGTGGGAAATTTGTCGGCTTCTTTGATAGAAATCAAAGGTGGAGGTCATGGAGAAGCAGTTGAAATTGAGTTGAATGGACTCTAATGTGTGCTTAGGAACATGATTGCTGAAGTGAGAGGTTGCTTCTTCTAAATATAGAAATTAAATTCCCTTACCCTCTGTTTCTTTCCCTTAACTACCAATCAACATAATTTGTTGAAGTACTTCAGAAATAGTCTTTGATTAGAAGACGGTGGAAAACTATTCCTAGGGTAAAGTTTTAGCTCTAGATAAAGGGACCTCTATTTGATTTTATTCATAATAAATAAATATTTTTGGGAGATAATCCAATCCAAAGTTACATGTTGAAGGGCATATTTAAAAGAGTACAATTGACCTACAAAGCAAACTTTTTTTAAAGTTTTTATTTTTATACAAAAAGTTATTTTTTACTGCAAACTAACATAAATCATGTAGAAAAATAAATAAAATTCTAATCAGATTCACTCTAGTTGTAGTATAATATTATTCTCACCTTGACTGTATTTGTAAGCCAGTGCAAAAGATGCTCAAATTTAAAACCATTTAAACTAAATAGTTGACTAACCATCCTGTTGATCCAAATGTTTTGATGTAGTGTATCAAATCTTGTGTCATGTTCTATCCTTCGAGGGTGCAAGCCATGCAAATGTATAAGCTATACATGAGTTTACATCCTTGCCTACAGTCACCTGCAACATATCATGCCATTCCCTGCATGCATGACCATGATCAGCACAACAACTATGGAAGCCATTGCTAAGATACTCATGGATTCCACTCACCCACCCATTTCCATTTGAGAACTTAACCACATTACTTATAAAGCTAATTACCTCAGTCTTCCACTAGCACATGAAGATTCCAACCAATATGACTCGATTTTAGCTTAGCCACGAGGGCTGAAAACATTCAAGCTCAACTCACAATAATTTTCTGGGATGAAACTTAACCATGCAAGTAAAGGAACCTACATCACCATAACTTTTAAATCACTTGGTTTTATTTTAGTTCCGTAATAAGTTGTGGAATTCAAACAGACTTAGAGGCTGCCCGACGTTGGCGTGGAGATGACAATGACTGTGATAGTAAACACAGCCCCATATGTGCATGTGCATGTACATGAAGGAGAACAGGAAATCAAGTGGATTAACTAAATATTCTTGTTCAAGATACTTTTGACATTGAATTTCCAAAGGCAAATTCAAATGAAAAAAGCTATTAATCAAACAACGGGAGAATATCACCTTCTCTAGAGCTCGTGCAAACTGACTAGTTTGAGTATCATTATCTTCTGGCTTATTCTAGCTCTCAGCAATTTGTGACAATACACGAAGATGGACCATTAATCTCTCCTTCTTTGAATGAATTTAATCCCTGTGCACCCTATAATCCTGAAATATTTCTTCAACGATAGATGAGTTAAGATTTGTGAAACAAACATGAGAGAAATCTTTTCTTTCTGCAATTTAAAATGGTTTACATAATACTTTGTACTTTTCTAGAATCCAATTACTACTAGAATAAAAAATTATTTGTCTTGACCTACCATTGAGTGATTTCACATTGAAAACCAAGAATATGAACTAATTAAATTTCTAACCAATCATATTCAAGACATTTATGTTGTGTTCTGATATCTCTCTAAATATTATAAAAATTAATACTTATTTAAAATTCCATAAGAACGGATGGAAGGCTTGTAACCATCCTAATCACTCCCATCAACAATGTATGTTAGGTTTAAATATAATACTGGGTAAATTAGTGAACTATATTTATGTTTCTGATTCTTCCCTCAAAAGATTTCAATATTGGTATAGATTCCAAATTTCAATAACCAAGCTGTCTATTTTCTTTTGTTGTTAATATCATATTATCATATATTGCAAAGTCAATAACTATACCAAAAAATAAAACAACAATATTCTACATCTAGCAACGAAAAGAGAGATGGTGCATATAAAAATGTTATCAGAAAATGTCAGTTCTGACATGTTTTCACTCAAACCTGTCTCGACCAGTTGTTTCAACTGGTTTTGAATTAGTTTGTGCTAAAAGTGGCCAAGAGAAACGAAAATAAAGATGGTGCATATCAAAATGTTATCAGAAAATGCCAGTTCTGACATGTTTTCACTCAAACCTATTTAGACCAGTTGTCTCAAGTGGTTTTGAATTAGTTTGTGCTAAAAGTGGCCAAGCCAAGAATGGACAATTCCACCTAGCTATCTTAGGCCAAAGTGGCTGATTTCATCACTTTTGAGGCCATATCCCAGTCAGACCAAAAAAAAAGAAAAAGGAATCTTCTAGAAGGACACTAAACATTGCAATCAACCTACATATACATGCCCCTCTATTTGCCTCATATACTTTGTAATGTCCCTAACCAAATCGGAGTATAAATTTTTCACTTCTTCGAGTTTGGTTGAAGACTTGGTCAATGTGTGTGGGATACTAACAACATTGTGGATGATTAGAAATCTATCCTCAATTCTTTTCTAAGGATAGGCTGGTGTCAAGGCTCATATAAGTTTTGAAGCCTTTAAAAAGGGACGTCCTAACCTGTACCTTTGACATAAAGAGATTGTACCTTATGGAAGACATTTCTACAATTGTGTACCATCTTCTGGTCATGCCATTGGTCCCAGTCATTATCAGTTTGAGAATATTTATCTTAACACTAAGTGGTTGTCATTTCAAATAAGTTACATATCTGAAAATCCCCTTTAAAAATCAGTCCCTAGTGTTATGACCCTGTAATTTTCCTGTGGTTGCGATAGGAAGTCATAGGGGTAACCATTTCAAACCAATCTTTAGACTGAAACACGCCTTCAAGACAAGGCTGAAATGTTTCAGCAACATTTCAAATTTTTTTTTAATTCCATATCAATCATTTTAGGAAAGCACATCAGTTGTTGTAGGCTTCAATCAACATTTTGGTTACATGAAAAAAAAAATTAAAAAATAAAATTCCAACAGTAACTTCTAAAAACCTGTCATATCCTTTCCGAACATCGTATCCATATCTATATGTATGAACACACAAACACACACAAAACATATAAGTTCGCAACTTGAGGTTTATGATCCCTCTCACTCCATAGATCCAAGGTTAAGATCAATCTATTATAGTATTATAGCAGCAACCATGCAGAGGAGGATTTTGCGAAGAGTGAATCATCTTCAAAATAGAAACTTTGCAAAGCCAATAATTGAGCAATGAGCCGAGATCTATAGTTTACCCTCTAAAAAAAAAAATTCAAACACCCCATTGAAAAATTGAAAGATTCATCTCCATTTTTACATAAATTACTAATCATCTATTGCTACTTATTCCTTACATATTTTGGAAAATCAATATCATATCACTACATTTTCTCTTTAGGACCTGCAAAAAAATCCTCAAAACAATTAGATAAATTATAAAGCACCTTCTTTGGCCATACCACTATAAAAGGTAGATCTCACTTGACCCCTTTAGAAAAAGGAACCTAAGGATCAGATGTAAGCACCTAGTTTCCCTAAAAGGTCGTTTCCCTTCATGAAAGTAGTGCAAGATAACACTAAAAGCTTGTTTTCAAGAAGAATAGGTGTTATATAATAATTATTGCTAAATCTTCTTTGACTAGTTATTTTTCAACTCAATAATCACTATTTTCACTATTTTTATGTCTAGATATAACAAGATGAACTTGACATTTTGAAGAATCATTTTATCATAGAATATCATGAGCCCAAAATCATAATGATAGTATTGACAAGTGCTGACAACATTGTGAAGTTAAAAATTTTCAGATGGTGAAACAAGCTTCAAAAACATTGATATCAGTGCACATTACATTCAAATTACTCGATGGGATTTAAAAGGGTAGATTTGTCATTAAAAATAATATTTTGTAAAAAGAGATACTCATTTTTTTTTCAGTTTATTGCATCATCGGGATTCAACCTATAGTCAATCGATTGAAACCATTGTGAAGTCCCAAAACCCTATGCAAGAGGTAAGAAAAAACCATGAATCTCCTGTAACTAATTGATTTGTGGGATGAAATCATCAACTAGAAACGATTTAAGAAAGTTCAATGAGCCTGAAAAGTCAGGAATAGAGGTCCAAGACTATAAAATTAGATAACCAAATTTTAGTGGCCACTATTCACCCTTTCTTTGTTTATTTAAGATATTTAACATGTCAAAAAAATTAGCCTCACATTCTGCACAGTAAGATCAATCTATATCAAGAAAAGGCAAATTTTTTTAACAAAAATATAATTCAACTGAGAGAAAAGCAAGGTGCACTCTACGCTGAAGTGTGGATGAGATGTGTAACTTAACATAATGTTATTAAACTAAAACAAAGAAAGTAGTTAATGTAAAATAATAATAAAGAATATAAACAAGGGCAACAGGTCTGGGGGATCACATATGATCCTGGACGAAATACATACAGATCTGGACGAAATACAGATCTTTATTATGAAGGGGACTCAGGATGGCTATAAACCCTGTATTTCTTGGGTTTGAAGACTACTATTGATCGCTGCTTATCGAAATCCATTAAATTTTCTCTAATATTCTCAAGATTTGAAAGTTCGCCTAGGCTGGGGAGGCAGGCAATCCATGTTTTATGACTATTGATAAAAAGGCATAAAGGTCCGGATGAATAAGGGGAGAAATTATTTGTAAATACAGAGATGTACTATTAGAATTGGGCTTTGTTCCCGGTTTCTCGCCATTGATGTTATCAATTTCTTTTTGATCGAAGGGGACAATAAATGACAGGCTATGGAATCCTAGAAGGACGAGAAATGGGTATTTTTTTGTGATCTCAGAACAAAAATATCTGAGAAAAAATTTCCATCGGAGTACAAAAGAAGAAATCTTAAAAGACCTCAAAATCTCACATGCCATCACCAAATGTCATTAAATCAATAAGTTTTCACACGGATGGACATTATGAAACATAAAATCATTATCAGAGAAACAAATTGGATCTGGGCAGACTCACCGTCATAGTTTCCATTGAAGACTTGGTTGGCATTGTTGTAATTATCCATGGAAATAGCAATGATGCTCTGCATGAAGTTCGCCCCTTCTTAGAAAAACTGTTTTCCCCCATCAGAAGGAGGCCAATCCCACCAACGTGACACCCTCATTCTTGTACGTCAGGAACTGGAATGCCCAGATAAAAAAGATAAAAACCATTATTGAATGACAAAGTCTTTGGAATCAGAGCTATTTCATATATATCAGTCCTTCCTCTTCAAGAGATTAAGCCGGTTCTTCAAAATCCCCACGCCCTCCCTGTGGTTCAAACGAGCCAAAACCTTCAATGAAGAATCCAGCACCATCAAAAAAATATATTCAGAGTATATTATATATATATATATATATATATATATATATATATATATATATATATCAAGCCGGTTCTTCAAAATCCCCACGCCCTCCCTGTGGTTCAAACGAGCCAAAACCTTCAATGAAGAATCCATCACCATCAAAAAAATATATTCAGAGTATATATATATCAGGGATAGAGAATTGTAAAGAAGAAAATAAGATAGATTGTAATGTGAGAGGGGGTTTGAAAGAAAAACCCATCTGTAAAAGGAAATATAATCATACCCGCATGCAAATAATTGATCCAAAGATGGTCCGGATTTCCGATCTCGGCACCAATTTTGAGGTTTTTTTTTGCATTTATCTCCTCAATCCATATTTCCGATCTCGGCACCAATTTTGAGGTTTTTTTTTGCATTTATCTCCTCAATCCATAGTTATGGATTCACTCTCTGGCCGCGTCGAAGTCTTTGCTTCGTTCCCAGTTTTCGCAACAGAATCGAGAGCGGATTGCACAAAATCTCCGGAAGGCCACAACGGTGAATAAAAGGTGGGCGGGAAATAGAAAAGAATTAGACTAATTAACTTTATTAATATAATTAATCTCATGTATTGTATTAAGTTAAGTTTTTATTTTTTCTCGAAGTAGTAGTGGCTGTTAGGCTTTGTGTTTGTTTATGAGATTTTTGTACTTACGTGGAAACTATATTTAGTTGTATAAAAGTGGAGATTTCACTGGATTTTGCTTATTCTTAGGTGGCAAAGCGTTCAAGAGCTCATTTGCACTGTATTTTTTAATTATTAATTTGGAAGTTGTTTTTTTATAAAAAAATTATTTAGTTGATATATTTGGTTTATATTTTTTAATTTTCAATTGGAAGCTTTGTTTTGAAAAAATATTTAGTTGATATATTTTATTTACATTTTTTAATTCTTAATTAGGAAGTTGGTTTTTATCAAAATATTTAGTTAATGTGATTGTATTTTTTTTAATATAAAACATTAATTTTGAATTTTATGTTGTGTTAGTTATTTTTACCTATAATTGTTATAGGTGTGATGTTACACGTCATCTTATTAAAATAGCCATGTTTTTATGTTGATTTTATTTTATATAGATATTTTTTATTATTATTATTGTTCTTGAATGTTTATGTTATGAATAATCTTACATATATAACAATTGTGACATAGAAATGATTTATAATTCATTACTTTTATCATTAACATTCTTTTTAAAGGACTAATGTTCTAGGTAGTTTTGAATTTAATACCTTCTAAGTTGTTTTTGACTTGCAGTTGTTATATATTTAGGTTTAGTTGGAGTGATTATGGGATGGAGTGTTATCTTCCCTTCCTAGGTTATACTCTTGTAAATGACATGTTGTTGACATGGCCTTTTTCCCTAAACAAAGGCTAAGTTTTACCTTGATTACTATCTTTAAAATAAGGGGAAGTTACCTCCAAAAAAAATCTTATGTTATATTTTATCTTACTACAATGGCATGTCTCTATGTTGGTTTACTTCTTTTTTTCTAAATTTTGTTTGTTAACATCATTCTTAGGTGTGGATGTTGTGAATAGTTCTACATGTATAACAATTGTGAGATGGAGATGGTATTTTAACTCATTAATCAAAATAACTTTTCTAATCTAGATATTGACTTTAGGGTGCAAATCCTCAAGTTGATGCGATAACATCCTCCTTCGCTTTAGTACTAATATCTTGTATTGATGTTATAGTTGGATTTATATGTCATGAATAATCCTTCATGCATAGAAATTTGAGATGGTTTATAATACATTACTTGCACCAAAATCTTTTTTAATTTGGAGGTTTCCTTTAGGGTGCAAGTCCTCAAGTTCATGTGATAGCATCCCCCTCACCAGTACTAATATCATTAATGTTTCATTATCATGTATTTTTGGGTGGTCTATAGATTATAGCTGTAATCAATATGGTGTTTACATGATATCTTGTTATATTGACATATCGCTATGTTATTTTCATTCCACAGTAATGTCTTACATCTTCTTCTCATCACTCCAATTCTAACATTGTTGGAAGTTTTTTTGTTATGGTATATGGGTCATCTTTATGTTGTGACTATGTAATATTTGTAATTGCAAGTATTTACCACATTATTGTATCCCTATGATGAGATTTTGTTCTATTGGTTTATGGGGCATTATATGCAATAAATGTTTTCTCAATTTGAAAGTTCACTTTGGGATGCTAGTCATCAATCCTTCGATATTGAAATTACTAGTGGTTTTAATATCATGCCTTACGGTTCTTCTTTGGTGTGCCTACTAGATTATATCTTGTTATGCATGTGATATATCTAATCACAACTTTACCATATGTCATATTTTTATGATGATGTTTCACTTCACATTATGATTATTTTCATTCTTAAAATTACAAGTTTAAGATTAAGATGTTTGAAAATTATATATATATATATTACAAGTTTATGCTTTTACATATTCCCTAGGTGTTGTTCTTTAGAGAATTTAAAATCCAGATTCACGACACATAATGATAAACTATACTATCCCCCTCCCTATTGGAATGGGAGGAAGGTTTTGTGTGGATTATAAGCAATACTACAAATTTCCCTATGAACTTCCTTAAACCTCTATGTAGTATTAAAACCATTGTCAATGATGATTGTCACGTCCCCATGCCTCCGACCGGCAAGGAGGACGCGACTAAGAGCTCTAACAGACCGAGCTAAGTGCCCATGAACATGTACAGGCTTAAATAAAATTCATAAACGGAATGCTTAAAGAGAATTTGGACTAAAAACATGCACACAGGAATGTTTATCACACATAGATGCATTTTTATCATCATACACAGCTACAATTATTTATCCTTGCACAGCGGAATCAACATGCAATTAAACAAGCATTCATTCACATGTTCATCAATTTCCATTAACAGAAATTATAGAATTGCAGAGGTAAAATGCACAAGATCACTTATCTTATAATGAACTTCTTCCGCAACCAGCTACGTCGCTGCAACGTTCCTCCCAACCATAGGCCAGCGTGCTCATCAATCTCTCAGCAACGCTGCCACCCCCGAGCTGGGCATGATTCTCCAAGGAATAAGGGAACTAGCAGGCTTACACATAGCCAGGATACACAAAACACATAGCCAAGCCAACCAAGTTGGGTTTATCAGGCCATTAAGGAGATGAAGAAGGCAATTGCTAAGCTGGTGAGCTCATTACAGAGCCAAGAACACCCACACCAAAACTAGCCTGACCTCTAATACACCCATCCACACCCAACACAAGGAATCAGTCCCTTCTCTGCTACATAGTCCCTCAGGCCCTGCATTCCCTTCCAGTGCTATTCAGGGGTGATGGAGAAGAAGGCCAGCCCTCTAGTTCTGTCTGTGTGGTTTCTAACACCAGGTTTATCAAGCAACCAAGCCAAAATCCTCACTCCTCACACAGTCCAAAGACCAACCATTGCACTCAGGCAACCAATTTAGCTATCACAGCTTTAATAGGAAAACGAATTACACAGCCCCAATGAAACAGCAAAAATGGCTCACAACGTGGGGGAAGACACACAATCCTGTAGCTTATCGGTGAGAACAACTCACAGCAGGGAAACACATCCCAAATAGCCAGTGCGTGAGACCAATAGTCAGTGAGACAACCAAAAATGTGAATGGCTCTTCCCAGCCATGGTAAAAACACAAGAAATCACAAAAACGTGAATGGAAAAATGCACCAGCAGCTCCCAAAACGTGAGGAAGACAACCCAGGCCTTGGCATTACAAAAACGACCTTCAATCCATGGGAAAAATGAAGCCAACAGCCAAAAACGTGGAAGGAAAAACGCAGGGAAAACTCCAGCTGCTCCCAAAACGTGAGGAAGAATGGAAAACGTGAATGCACAGCAGAATGGCATACGTTTTTGGGCATTTTTTTTGCCAAGGAAGTCAGAACACGTTTTTCAAAAATGGGTCTCTGCCCAATTCGAATTTGGTTGACCATACTCTTCCCATTCCATGCAATAACTAACTCAACCACATTCTGGCAGAAATAAATGATTGGAGAAAAAAGACAAGAAAGGTAGTTGACAATTTGATGGGTTTTCTCATAGACATTTGGCTTTTCCCCATTGGCCCATAGGTTAAATATTTCACCCCCCCCTTATCCTTAGAAAATCATGCCCCATTCATTTTGGTTGCCGCGACCGTAGCTGGTTGTGTTTATTTTTATTATAGATGCATATTTACATGATGCAGAAACTTAATATGTGCCGCATGCCCCGATATACTCTCGGCGACAATTTAAATCCAAAACATAGCATTTCCGATCAATGGTGGGGCCTTGGCCTTTAGCTCCACACCATGATCATTACGATATATACATCATATACATCTAATGTAACGGGGTCAAGACCGGGACGTGACAATGATGGTTATGACAATGACGATGATGATGATGACAATGATGATGATGATGATGATGATGACGATGATTTTAAGGTGCCACTTAATATAGTAACGAGACAAATCTTGAATATGCTACATATATTCAACTCAAATAGAATAAACTCTACAACATCTTTTGATTTCTTGTCGTCTTTCTTCATCAAATCTTCTTTTGTCCACTTTAGCAACATCTCTATATAATGTGCCTAGTTTTGCACCTAGACAATCTAGCACAAGTATAAATTAAATGTAATTTATTTGGGATACTAAATTGTACACAATTTGCGTCCACTTTAGTATCATCCTGATATAATCCACCTAGTTTTGTACCTAAACAACCTAGCATAAGGAGAATATAAATGTAATTGATTTGGGGTGCTAAAGTGGACATAATAAATGTAATTTATTTGATGATAATGACATTCACAATTGTGTGATTAGATGATGATGATGATGATAATGTTGTTGTTGATGATGACAATGACAATGATGACGATGATGATGAGATGAATGATGATATAGATAATGACGATGAAGACGATGGCAATGACGATGAAGTTGGAAATGATGTGATTATATGATAATGATGATGATGATGATGATAGTAATGATGACAATGACAATGACGATGGCAATGAGAATGACATGAATGATGGTGATGATGATGATCCTTATATGAAAGTGGAGGCAAACATGGACATAAAAGGGGGTGCAATAAGAGTAGATGTACAAACTAGGAGCAAACATGGGCACAAAACCCGATGCAAAACCTGGCACATAACAAGGTGCAAAACTCTATGCAAATTACGCCATAATTTGCACCATATTTAGAAAAAGGACGCAAAAAACGCCTATAATAGTGCCAACCCATGCAATTCCACCATTTTTTCCACAAAATGAAGAAAATAACATTGAAAGATTGTTTAGATGCAAAAAAGGCAGGAAAAAGAGATGCTAATCACAAGGTTTTGTTGTAGTGTAAAAATGAGTGTGTGGATGGGGGGTTGTCCAAAACAACCTTGTAGGGTGACAGTTTGGTAGCACCAAGATAGGTGGTATTGTACTACCTTTCTGCAAGAGGGGTGTAGGGGGGGTGGGTAACTACTAAACCTAATGGCCATATCAGCCAATGTAAAACCCAATGGCTAACAATATTTTTATGGTCAACACCTCACAAACTCTATTACTTGTTATTAACTCCAATATCTCGAGTTTTGCAGTATCCATAAGTATTATGACATGTATCATCATTGTGGACATCGACATTGTCATCATCATCATTAATTCCATATGGTACATCAACATAATCTTGATCATCATCATTGAACCACGCTTGGTTCAAAACGTCGACATCAAATATTCTCACCGCAGATTCTCCATTAGATGCCATTAAGTACATCATCAACAAAATCATCGTCATCATTGTCATTATGGTCACACATATTCCATTAGTGTTCTTAATCACTCGTCGACATTAGGATTCATGTCATGTAATTGTTACGGTCATTTATATGTCGTTACAACCATTTCAATCATAATAGGGTTATTTAGATGTCGTTACAGACATTTAGGTGCCATTAGAATTAATTAGGATCCAAAAGTGGTACCACATGCATAATCATCGTTGACATCCACATCCACATCCACATCGTCATCATCATCATACAATAAATCAACATCATTGTCATCATCAATATAATTGTGATAATAACGAACAAGTAGCCATACTACCTTAGAAGAATGGATGATATAGTCTTATACTTATCAAATCATATCCATGCGCTCCATCATAATTATCATAATGCATCATCGTCATGTTGTTAGGTCCAATCATGTGCCATTAGGGCCTATCAAATGTTGTTGGGGACACTCAAGTGCCATTAGAGCAATTTATGTGACATTAAGCTAATTTACCCCTCATTAGGATTAATCAATATCCAAAAGTGCCTTGATTACGATATTTAGGTGCCACTATGATACATCAAGATCCAAAAGTACTATCACATGAATCATGATCATCGGCATTGACATTATGTCGGACGTTTTCTGAACACAATTCCTAGCTCTAAACCTAGTTCAATTCTTAGCAAGGTTTCTTTCGAAATTTCTAGCCTTATTCCAGGCACTATACCTGGATCTATACCTAGCGCTATGTTGGATGTTTTCTAGGCACAATTCCTTGCTCTATACTTGACGCTATGTTGAATGTTTTTCTAGCCGAAATTCATTGCGCAATTTCTGTCGCTAACCCTAGATTAATATATATGGTGTTATGTTATTCAGGACGTTTTTTTGGAGGCTATTCTTGGCGTTATATGGGATGCTTTTTTGGATGCTAATTGGGACGTTAATTGGGATGATAATTGGATGATAATTGTTATGCTAATTGGGACACTAATTGGGGCGTTAATTGGGATGCTAACTATCGTCCAAAGTAACACCAACTTTTAAAAAGGGACGATAATTGGGATGCTAATTGGGATTCTAATTGGGATGCTAATTGGGACGCTACTTGGGACATTAATTGGGATTCTAATTAGCATCCAAAACAGCGCCAACTTTTAAAAAGGGATGCTAATTGGGATGTTAATTGTGATGCTAATTGGAACGCTAATTTGGATTCTAATGGGGATGCTAATTGGGACGCTAATAGGGACGCTAATTGGGATGCTAATTAGCATCCAAAATAATGTCAACTTTTAAAAAGGGATGCTAATTGGGATGTTGATTGGGATGCTAATTGAGACGATAATTGGGACGAAAATAAGGACGCTAATTGGGATGCTAATTAGCATCCAAAATAGCACCAAATTGTGAAAAGAGACGCAAATAACACCATTAAAAGTGCCATCCCGTGGAAAAGCATCCACTTTGTCCAAAAAATGATGGAAAATATACTAAAAGTGATAGTGGAGGATAAAAAGGAAGCTAAAAGAGATGCTAATCACGGGGTTTTGTTGTAGTGATTAAATTGTGCATTTACATGATATTCAAAAACATGTTGTGCATGAACAACACAATAACCATAGGAATCAACCTTGATCACCTATACACAAACACCCAATCATTGGGAGGGCCTTGGCCTTGAGCTTCTTTCTAAGATTCAAATACAATATATACATCATGTACAGTTCAATACCATGGGGTCAAAACCGAGGTGTTACAGGAAATGTAATTATGTATGCAACTGACCCTATTCTCTTAAGCACTTCAAATGGCCCACAATATCTTGGTGACATCTTGGCACAAATTCCAAGATTCAAGTAATTCTTCCTTGGCCTAACTCTAAGTAAACATGACCCCCAACATGAAAATCCATATGCACTCTGTTCTTAGTTGCATAGCATTTCTTCCTAGCTTGGGTTGTCTTTAAATTCTACCTAATTTTAGAAACCTCTTATTCTATTTCCTTAAGCAATTATGGACCAAGTACAATTATTTTCACTGGATTATCCTTAGTAACTAGTGTTCTACATTTTCTGCCATGCATTTCTTCGAAAGGACTCGTGTCCAATGATGCTTGCTGCCCATTGTTATATGAAAACTCTACCAAGTGTATATAGACTTCCCACTTTGATGGTTTGTCCATCACATACATGTGAAGCATGTATTCAAGCACATGATTTACCCTTTATCTTTTCCTATATATTTGTAGATGGAAGGTAGTAGTAAAGTTCAATTGTGTACCCAAATCAACAAAAAAATCCATAAATTTGAAGTAAACTTGGTGTCCCTATCCTAAATTATTGCCTCAAGAAATCCATGCAATCTAAAATTTCTTTCATGAAAATATTTGCAATGACATTTGTTTTATAAGTGGATTTAACTGGTATAAAGTGTGTTTCATTTGATAACTTTTTCACCATCACCATGATGGAGTCATGATACCTAATTACTGTTGATGTATTTGTAACTTCGGAATGTATTCACTTGTATATTTCATATATTGTATTTGATTAGTCCCCGATGTTCCTATCGGGAGAATCATTAATGTAAACAAGTCATGTAAATTCATAGAGGTTAACCCTCCTAGTTGATCAGGGGTCAAAGTCCCCACAGATTCAGGGAACTAGGGTTATTAGACTCTCCTAGAGAATTCGGCCATGGTAAGTTATTGTCAAGTCAGGAATTAGTATAAATAGAGAGCAAGCCTCTCTATTTATCACACAGTCACTCACACTCAATTATAGAGCATGAGTGAGAGATAAGATGCTGGGATAAGAGAGAGAACAGTTGTTGGAGATCATCTTACTGTCTTTAGGTCTTACTGCTGCCATTGGTGCTCATTCTATCTCTGAGGAAGTTGTGGGTTTTCTCCTTTATTGTTTCCCTGAGGAACATCTTTGTGTCTATTGTCTCTTGTGATTGATTTTTGTGCATGTTATTCTCTCAGATAAGATCCTAAGATAATATTGTTGAAATAGATAAAAATCTAACATGGTATCAGAGCTAACCTGAGAAGAAGACACTGTGCAACTGCGAAAGCTAAGGCTTCTTACTTTTTGGGTCTCTCTCCATAATCCATCAGCAAAAGGAGGCTAGGATGAATCTCCATTGAAGCGTGCATCTTTCAGTCGAAGCATAATCTGATTCTGAGCGCTTTCAGTTTTTTACCTACCACTACATCGAGAAATTAGGGCTTTTCACTGAAAAGGAATTTTTGAGTGATCCCAGGCTAGGATTGCTCTCCTCCTCAAAATAGAATTTTAGAGACAAAAATCGAGGTTTTTGGTTGGGTGGAACTCTGGGAAAGTCAAACCCTAATCTACCCTAGAACCAGAAAACCAGCACTGCAGAAGATCAACTCCAGATCCAGTTTCCAGCTTCTTAAATTGGTAAGATCTAAATATTTTGTATTTCCATTTGAGGTTCTCAATTAAGATGTCTCATCACACCAAGCTTGATGAAAATATTGAGGGTTCTGATAACTTTTGAGCCTAGAAGTATAGGATCTCCCTCGTCCTAGAAGAAAATGAGTTGGACTCTTACATCAGTGAAGAGGTTCCAGTTCTAGAGGGAGATGATGCTAAGGCCTTCCATAAAAAAAATTGGTCATGGCTAAGAGTATTATTGCCGATTCAATCAAGAATCACCTCATACCACATGTGTCCTCCCTAAAGACACCTAAAGCAATGTTTGATGCCCTAACCAAGCTATTTGAAGGGAAGAACATAAACCGGAAGATGACTTTGAGGAACCAGTTGAAGAATGTGAAGATCCAGAATGCGGAGACCATACAGTCATACTTTACAATGGTCTCCCATATCAAAGAACAACTTGAAGCAGTAGATGAAGAAGTAGAGAATGCATAAATTGTGATGACCACCTTGAATGGTATCCCTAGGTCATGGGACTACGTCATTCAAGGAATTTGTGCTAGAGGAAAGCTAGTCACCTTCAGTAGACTGTGGGAGGAATGCTCACAAGAAGAAGCTTGAATAGTAGCTCGAGAAGAGAAGATGGGAAGTGAAGATCAAGCTCTCACAACACACTCCAAGAAAAGCAGAATAGACTATCACAAAGGTATGCATTCTCACTAGAAATATAACCCTAGAAGATCTACCAGAGATCTATCTAGATTCATATGCTATGCATGTGATGAAAAAGGACACTTTGCCAAATATTTTCTTAGAAACAAAGGTGGCTCTCAAAAGAAGAAGAACTATAAGAGAATACATCATGCTCATGCTACAGAGGATGATGAACCTTCCAAGAAGAGAGTCAAACAAGAAAGTGAATATTCTTTAAGTGATGAAGAGTATGTTTTTATTTCTGCCCTCACAGGAACTGTCACACATGGGAGCAAGGATTGGCTTATCGATAGTGGGGCTTCCAATCATATGACGGGATTCATAGAATCATTTGTGAAATTATCAAACCATGAATCACCCCACAAGGTGAAACTTGGGGATGACTACAAATATCCAATAAAAGGTAGTGGTGAATCCTCCTACAAGTTAGACTCTGGAAAATCTATGAAGATGAAGGATGTCTTGTTTGTACCAGGACTAAAGAAGAACCTCCTCTCCATCTCTAAATTGGATGCAAAAGGCATGAGGGTTGCATTTGTAGATGGAAAAGTTCTTATGTGGCCAAAGGGAAAGACCATAGATGACGTAGTTGTGATTGGGGAGCAAGAGGGAGGACTATACAAGATAAAGGGCCAACCAGAACAAGCCTTGGTCCATGACTCGGTAGAGCCAAATGAACTTTGGCACAGAAGGCTTGCACATGTGCACTATAGAGCACTACCACTTGTAAGCAAAGTTGTTGAAGGTCTTCCAAAAATTCAAGCAAAATATGACGGTGTCTGCAAAGGATGTACGGAAGGAAAGAACACAAAGAAGACATTTCCAAGCAGTGAGAGCAAGGAAAAAATAATCTTGGAAATCATCCACTCCAATGTATGTGATCCGATGTCATCCAATTCATTGAGTGGGTATGTATACTATGTTTCTTTCATTGATTATTTTTCTAGGAAGACATGGATATGCTTCTTGAAAAACAAAGATGAAGTATCCAGCAAGTTTAAAAAGTTCAAAGCCTTGATCAAGAACCACACAGAAAACAAAATCAAGACCTTTCGATTAGACAATGGCGGAGAATTCACATCAAATGAATTCAAAGAATTATGCAGATATTCAGGGATTAAGAGGGATTTAACCACTCCATACGATCCACAACAGAATGGGGTTGCAGAAAGAAAGAATAGAATAATTATGGAAACTACAAGGGCAATGCTTCATGATCAATATCTTCCCATGCATCTATGGGCAGAAGTTTCTAGAACATATGTGTATGTACAGAACCGTACTCCTCATAGATTACTCGAGAACAAAACACCTAAAGAGGTCTTCTCTAGAAAGAAACCATAAGTCAGTCATCTCAGAATATTTGGATGTCTAGTGTACATACACGTTCCGAAAGAAAAGAGGACAAATTTAGATCCTTCAGGGAAGAAGGGTATATTTGTGGGAAGGGTATATTTGTGGGATACAGTGAAATATCGAAGGCTTATAGAATATACTTCCCAGGATTCAAGAAGATCAACATCAGAAAGGACCTAACATTTGATGAAGACTCAACTTACAACAAATCCAGAAAGAGACCTGCTGAAGAACCTAAAGAAACAAAAGTACCCAGAATTCAAGATACAACTATGAACGATGCAACTCAATAAGAAGATCGAGGAATAGAAGAACCCTAGGAACCTGTAGATCCACCCCATGAGAAGAATTCTCACAAGAGAAAACCTGCATGGGTACGAAAGGCTATCCAAGGTGCAGAAATATATGGGGCTCTATAAGAAATGCACATAGAAAGGAAGAGAACTAGATCCTACTCCGGATATGTAGCCCTATTATGTGACATCATTGATAAAGAACCTCCTAACTATGAAGAAGTGGCAGAGAAGAAAGAGTGGAAGGATGCTATGATCGAGGAGTATCGGTCGATCATGAAGAATGATGTCTGGGATGTTGTCCAAAGACTAGAGGGGAAGTCTGTTGTGACTTCCAAGTGGATATACAAGATCAAGCATGCTGCGGATGGTAAGATAGAGAAATATAAAGCAATATTTGTGGCTTGTGGCTTCTCCCAGAAAGAAGGAATAGATTATGAAGAAACTTTTGCACCTGTAGCGAAATACACTTCCATCAGATCAGTACTTGCTCTAGCTACAGTAATGAAATGGAAGATACGCCAGATGAATGTCAAAACTACTTTCTTGAACGATGTAGTGGAAGAGGAAGTGTATGTGGAGCATCCACTCAATTTTGAGACACATGACAGGGAAACTCATGTGTGTAAAAGGAAGAAATCCCTGTACGATTTCAAACAGGCACCCAGGACATGGTACAATAGAATTGACAGCTTCCTGACTAGTTTGGGCTTTACCAAGAGTAAAGTGGATTCCAACCTTTACTACAAGGTTGTCGAAGGGAACCCAATGATACTCCTATTGTATGTAGATGACCTATTTGTAAAAGGTGAGGATGGGTTGATTGCTGATACAAAGAGGAAGCTTGCTTCCGAGTTTGGGATGAAGGACTTGGGTATGATGCACTACTTCCTAGGCATGGAGGTGTGGCAGAATGCGGATGGAATCTCCCTAGGACAAGGGAAGTATGCAGTAGAGATCTTGAAGAGATTCGAGATGATGGACTGCAAGGCCATGACCACACATATGGCATCGAACTTGAAGCTATTGAGTGATGCTTCATTAGAGTCAATTGATGCTACGATGTATCATCAGATGATTGGGTCCTTGATGTACCTAATGAATATGAGACCATATATTTGCTTTTCTGTGAACACATTGAGCCAGTTCCTGACAAATCCTAGACATGTTCACTTGATAGCTGCAAAGCATATTCTAAGGTACCTAAAGGGTATAGTTGATTATGGGATCAAGTATAAGGCGAATCAGAAGATTAACCTGGAAGGTTATGTTGATTCATATTGGGCAGGCAATGCCATTGATAGGAAGAGCACTTTAGGATGCTGCTTCAGTACAGGATCAAGAGTGATCTCTTGGTTTAGAAGGAAGCAATCCTCCATGGAACTAAGTACAATTGAAGCAAAGTATGTCACAGCTTGTTCAGCTAGTTGTGAGGTAGTGTGGCTAAGGAAGTTACTATCTAATTTGTCTGATCTGTAATTGGATGCTACTTGTATATATTGCGACAACCAAAGTTGTGTGAAGTTGTCGAAGAACCTAGTTTTCCATGACAAGTCAAAGCATATTGAGATCAAATATAACAATATCAGGGATATGGTGCAGAGAGGACTAGTGAAGCTCCAGTATGTTGCAACGGATGAGCAGATAGCTGATGTGTTGACCAAGCCATTATCTAGAGTGAAGTTTGAGTATTTCGGGGAGAAGCTTGGTGTTCTCCAGATCGAGGTTCCTTCCAAGGGGAAGTGATGAGTCCATGAGCCCTTCTGACATGGTGGTAGGATGTGTTCCTCCCATGGTCAAATGTAAGTGCATATCCTTTCTGACATGGTTGCGGGATGTGTTCCTCCCATGGTCAGATGTAAGTGCAGAGCCCTTTTGACATGGTTGCGGGATGTGTTCCTCCCATGGTCAAATGTAAGTGCAGAGTCCTTCTGACATGGTTGCAGGATGTGTTCCTCCCATGGTCAGATGTAAGTGCAAAGCCCTTCTGACATGGTTGTGGGATGTGTTCCTCCCATGGTCAAATGTAAGTGCAGATCCCTTATAACATGGTTGCGGGATGTGTTCTTCCCATGGTCAGATGTAAGTGTAGAGCCCTTTTAACATGGTTGCGGGATGTGTTCCTCACATGGTTGGATATAAGTGCTGAGCCTTTCCAACATGGTTGTGAGATGTGTTCCTCCCATGGTTGGATATAAGTTTTGAGCCTTTCCGATATGGTTGCAGGATGTGTTCCTCCCATGATCGGATATAAGTGTTGGGCCATTCTGACATGGTTGCGGGATGTGTTCCTCCCATGGTCAGATGTGAGTGCTGGGCATTTCTGACATGGTTGCAGGATGTGTTCCTCCCAAGGTCAGATGTGAGTGCTAGGTGGGCCTTTCTTAACATGGTTGCAGGATGTGTTCCTCCCATGGTCATATTTAAGTGTTGAAGAAGATGAAAACCTACATGGAGGCTAGGCCTAGAACCAGCATGAAAAAGGGTTGGCTCTGTAGAACTTCCTGTGACAAGTAGAATTGAGAGATAGCACCAGTTCATCGAGATAGCGGAAGCAGTGATGATGATGATGATCCAGATTTGATAATGATCCATTAATGATCCAGCTTTAATGATGATCTAGTGATGATCTAGTTTCGATGATGATCTAGTGTTGATCCAGAGAAGAAGACTGTGCTGATGTATTGTGTCAAGAGAATACCTTCCTAGTTAAGAGAGAGTGTTGATGTATTTGTAACTTTGGAATGTATTCACTTGTATATTTCATATATTGTATTTGATTAGTCCCCGGTGTTCCTATCTAGAGAATCAGTAATGTAAACAAGTCATGTAAAGTCAAAGAGTTTAACCCTATTAGTTGATCAGGGGTCAAAGTCCCCACAGTTTCAGGGCACTAGGGTTATTATACTCTCCTAGAGAAGTCGACCCTTGTAAGTTATTGTCAAGTCAGGAATTAGTATAAATAGAGAGTGAGCCTCTCTATTTATCACACAGTCACTCACACTCAGTTGTAGTGCATGAGTGAGAGAGAAGAAGCTGGGATAAGAGAGAGAACAATTGTTGGAGATCATCTTACTGTCTTCGGGTTTTACTGTTGCCATTGGTGCTCATTCTATCTCTGAGGAAGTTGCGGGGTTTTCTCCTTTATGGTTTCCCCGAGGAAAATCTTTGTGTCTATTGTCTATTGTGATTGATTGTTGTGCATGTTATTCTCTCATATAAGATCCTAAGATAATATTGTTGAAATAGATAAAAAAAAATCTAACAATTACAATCATTGGCAACCTTATAATAAAATCCATGGAAATTACTTCTCATTTTCATTCTGGAATCATCAAAGGATGAAACAAACCTATTGGGTGTTGATTCTCAACCTTCACTTGCTAACATTTCATACACTTATAGATGCACTCAACAATGTCCTTTTTCATTTCCAACCAAAAATATCTCTTCTTCGCTTAGCAACAGTTTTCCGGTATCCTAGGTGATCAGAATATAAAATTTTATGGATTTTATCCAAACAATTCTTCTCAAATCTTATGCATTTGGAATATAAATTCTTTTTTTTTGTAAATAAGAAGTCCACCATCTTCCAAATGATCATTTTCTTACCTCTTCTCTAAATTATGCTACTGTAATTTGCCTTTTATTTGCACATGCAGTTCATCTTAAACAATACAATTAACAATCAGTTGCCTCAAATCTAATTGGCAAGTACTAATGTCTTCCACATACAACGGATGTACTTTTTTGTTGAGTACGTAGTCCACTTTGTTTTCCTTACCATTTATGTGTATGATCTCAAAATCAAAATCACATAAAAATTCCAACCATATAGCTTTCCTGGAATTTAATGTTGGATGCTCAAACAAATATTTCAGACAATAGTGGTATGTCCTTGGCCCAAAATTTATTCCCATCAAATAGTGCCTCCACATTTTCAAACCATGCACTATGGATGCAAGCTCTAAATCATGGGGAGCATAGTTCTTCTCATGCTCTTTCAACTCCCTTGACTCATATCATACAACATTGTTATCTTGCATAAGAGCCCCTCCAAGTCCCTTGTTACATGCATCTGTATACACTGCAAAATCATTTAAAAAGAATCTTATTCAACAGTTGGAAGCTTTCTTCACATTTTGGTGTCCATTCAATTTTTATTCCCTTCTTTTGCAAAGAAGTGATTGGATGTGCCACCTTAGAGAATATTTCGATGAACATTTTGTAGTAACTGACAATACCCATAAAAGATCTCACATCTATCACATTCCTTGGAGTTGGTTAGTTCATGATGGCTTCAATCTTATTTGGATCAATTGATATTTTATCCTCTGAAATAATGTGACCCAAATAATGAATTATATTTTTGTAAAATTCACATTTTCTTAGCTTTGCATACAACCTATGCTCCCTTATAAATTGCAAAGCCATTCTCAAATGTTCCTCATGCTCTTCTTCATTTTGAGAATAGATAGTAATGTTATCTAGAAAAACAAGAACAAACTTGTCCAAATACCTGCTGAAAACACTATTCATGAGACACATGAATGTAGAAGGTGCATTGGTGAGACCAAATGACACCACCACAAACTCATAGTTTCCATAACTTGTTCTAAAGGTTGTCTTATGGATATCTTCTTCCTTAATATCCACTTGATGGTAACCAGACCTCAAGTCAATCTTTGAAAATGTCACTGCCCCTCTCATTTGATAAAACAAGGTCATCAATTCAAGGCAATGAATTTTTTTTCTTCATGGTAACTTTTTTCAACTATCTATAATCAATGCATAAACTGAGTGTCCCATCTTTCTTCTTCACAATTCGGAGGGTTGCCTAATGTATTTATTTTCTAGCAATTCTTGCAATTACATTTTCAACTCTAATAATTCTGGTGTACTCATCTTGTAAGGTGTATTGGACACTGGTGCAACTCTTGGCGCAATATCGATTGTGAAATCGATGTCCCTATTTGGAGGAAGTCTTGGCACTTCATTGGGAAGCACATCCATGAATTCTTGCAAAACATAATGATCTTCCAACTTGGGAATATCATTTTTTGTTTTCTCCAAAACATGGGCTGCATACAATTGGAAACCTTTCCTGTAGAATTTCTCTAGTTGCATGGCTGAAATATGCCTACTAGAAACTACCTTTGATATGCCCTTTACAACCCTTGGGTTTCCTTCCACATCAATGCATTCAAAAGTCTTGTTGAAGCAATCAATTTTAACTCTATGGGCCTCCAACCAGTCCATTCCAATGATAATATCATAGGAACCAAGTGGAAAAATATTCATATTTGCAAAAATGGACAGTCCACCTTTAATTCCATGTTGATGTATTTGTAACTTCGGAATGTATTCATCTATGTATCTTATGTATTGTAACCCAATGTTTATTCCGGGATGTATCTATAATGTATTTGAGTCATATTTCCATGCCCCGATGTTCCGATCGGGAGGATCAATTATGTAAACAAGTCATGTCAAGTCATAGTGGGTAACCCTCCGATTGTGTAAGGGTTAAAGTCCCCGCAGTTCCTGGGCACTAGGGTTATTAGACTCTCCCAGTAGAGGTCGGCCCTGGTAGGGTTTTAGTCATGTCGGGATTAGTATAAATAGAGAACTGGAGTCTCTATTTATCACACAAGTCATCCACACTCAAGTGTAGCGCATAGTTGGGGAAGGAGAAGACACTGGGGCTAGACAAGAAGAAGATTATTGTTGTTGGGAGATCACTTACTGTTTTGGGGCTTTTACTGTTTTGGTGTTGATTCTATCTCTGAGGAAGTTGTGGGGTTTTATCCTTTATCGTTTCCCCGAGGAAAAACATTGTGTTCATTGTCTCTTGTGTTTGATTGTTGTACTTGTTATTCTTTTAGTTAAAGATCCTAATAATGCTAGCTTAATGTTGAAAAACTAACATGGTATCAGAGCTAACCTGAGAAGAAGACACTATGCAGCTACGGGAACTAGGGCTTCCTAGTTTGTGGATCTTCCTCCATAGATTTTTAGCAAAAGTAAGGTGGAATAACTCTCCTCCTTAGGGCGCATCTTTCTGTCGAAGCATAATTCAATTATGAGGTTTTTCAGTTTTGGACCTGTCACTACTGCCGAAAATTAGGGATTTTCACAGAAGAGGAATTTTTCAGTGAACCTAGGCCTGGATTGCTCTCCTCCCCAAAATCGAATTTAGGGACAAATTTCAAAGCATTTGGTTGGACAAAACTCTGGAAAAGCAAAACCCTAATTTGCTCCTGAACCAGCTCTACAAGATTTCGGCACAAGTTTCAAATTCGACATCTTGAACCTGGTAAGATCTAAAATCTTTTGTGTTTCCATTTGAGGTTCTTAGATAAGATGTCTCATCATACCAAGCTTGATGAAAAGCTTGAGGGAGCAGATAACTTCTGAGCCTGGAAGTATAGGATCTCCCTGGTCCTGGAAGAGAATGAATTAGACTCCTACATCCATGAGGAGGTTCCAGTTCCAGAGGGAGATGAGGCAAAATCCTTACATAAGAAGAAGATGGTTATGGAAAAGAGGATCATTGTTGATTCTATCAAGGATCACCTTATCCCATAGGTGTCCTCTCTCAAGACACCTAAAGCTATGTTTGATGCCCTAACCAAGTTGTTTGAAGGGAAGAACATAAACCAGAAGATGACTCTGAGGAATCAACTGAAGAATGTGAAGATTCAGAATGCAGAAACTATCCAGTCTTACTTCACAAGGGTTTCCCAGATCAAGGAACAATTAGAAGCTGTTGATGAAGAAGTGGAAAATGCAGAGATTGTGATGACTACTTTGAATGGCCTTCCTAGGTCATGGGATTCTTTCATCCAAGGAATCTGTGCAAGAAAGAAGTTAGTCAAGTTCAGTAGACTATGGGAAGAATGCTCTCAATAAGAAGCTCAGATAGCAGCCTGAGAAGAGAAGATGGGAAGTGAAGATCAAGCCCTCACAGTTCACTCCAAGAAGGGAAGAAGACATCCTCATTACTCCAAAGGTAAGAACTCTCATTCTAAGGATAACAATAGAAAGGACCTATCTATATTGAGATGTTATACATGTGATGAAAAAGAACACTTTGCAAAAGACTGTCCTAAGAACAAGAACCACTCTCATAAGAAGAAGGGGAACAAAAGAAGACATCATGCTCATGCTGTAGAGGATGATGAACCATCTAGGAAGAGATCCAGATATGAAAGTGAAGATTCTTCAAGCGAGGATGAATACGTTCTAATCTCCGCTCTCACAGGTAACATTACTCATGGAAGTGATGATTGGATTATAGATAGTGGGGCTTCCAAACATATGACTGGATTTAAGTAATCCTTTGTAAGACTATCAGAACATGGATCACCTCACAAGGTGAAGCGAGGAGATGACTACCGATATCCAATAAAAGGTAGTGGGGAATCTACATATAAACTAGACTTTGGTAAGTATCTAACAATGAAGGAAGTATTGTTTGTACCAGGACTCAAGAAAAACCTTCTCTCCATATCCGCATTGGATGCAAAAGGAATGCGGGTTGCATGCATAGATGGTCAAGTCATTATGTGGCCTAGAGGAAAGACCATCGATGATGCGATAGTGATTGGAGAACAAGAAGGGGGATTGTGAAAATTGAAGGGCCATCTAGAACAAGCAATGGTCCATGATACAATAGAGCCAAGTGAAATTTGGCATAGAAGGCTTGCACATGTGCATTACAGAGCACTACCTATTGCAAGCAAAGTTGTTGAAGGTCTTCCAGAAATCCAAGCAAAACATGATGGGGTCTGCAAAGGATGTGCGAAGGGAAGAACACAAAGAAGACATTTCCAAGTAGCGAAAGCAAAGCAAAAGGAATCTTGGAAATCATCCACTCCGATGTATGCGGTCCTATGTCATCAAGCTCACTAAGCGGGTATGCATATTATGTTTCTTTTATTGATGATTTTTCTAGGAAGACATGGGTTTACTTCATGAAGAACAAAGATGAAGTATTCAGCAAATTCAAGGAATTCAAAGCCTTGATCGAGAACCATACTGAAAATAAGATCAAGACTTTTCAATCAGACAATGGTGGAGAATTCACTTCAAACGAATTCAAGAGGCTGTGTAAAGACTCAGGGATTAAGAGGGAGTTGTCCACTCCTTATAATCCTCAACAGAATGGGGTTGCAGAAAGGAAGAATAGAACTATCATGGAAGCTGCAAGAGCAATGCTTCATGATCAAGATCTTCCTATGTATCTTTGGGCTCAAGCTGCCAGAACAACGGTGTATGTACAGAACCGTACTCCACATAGAGTACTCGAGAACAAGACTCCTGAAGAAGTCTTCTCTGGCAAGAAACCAGAAGTCAACCATCTCATAATATTCGGATGTCCTGTGTACTTACACATCCCAAAGGAGAAAATGACAAAATTAGATCCTTCAGGAAAGAAGGGTATATTCGTAGGATACTCTGAAAGCTCGAAGGCTTACATAATCTATTTCCCAGGATACAAGAAGATTGACATCAGCAGGGATGTGACATTTGATGAAGACACAACTTACAACAAATCCAGAAAGATACCTGCTGAAGAACCTGAAGAAGCAGAAGCAGAAGCAAAAGTACCCAAAATTCATGATACAACCATGAATGAAGAAGCTCAAGAAGAAGATCGAGAATTTGAAGAACCACAAAGACCTGTAGATCCACCTCTGGAGAAGAATCCTCATAAGAGGAAACCTACTTGGGTATGAGAACTTATCCAAGGTGTAGAAAGATATGGGGCTCCAGAAGAGAATCACAGAGAAAGAAAGAGGACTAGATCCTGCTCCGGGTATGTAGCTTTACTATGTGATTTCATTGATAAAGAACCTTCCAGTTACGAAGAAGCGGCAGAACGGAAAGAGTGGAAGGATGCTATGATCGAAGAGTACCAATCGATCATGAAGAATGATGTTTGGGATGTTGTCCCAAGACCAGAAGGGAATTCAGTTGTAACTTCCAAATGGATCTATAAGATCAAGCATGCTGCAGACGGTAGCATTGAAAAGTATAAAGCAAGATTTGTGGCTCGGGGTTTCTCTCAGAAAGAAGGAATAGACTATGAAGAAACCTTTGCACCTATAGCCAGGTACACTTCCATCATATCAGTACTTGCTCTGGCTGTAGTGATGAAATGGAAGATACACCAGATGGATGTCAAGACTGCCTTCTTGAATGGTGTAGTGGAAGAGGAAGTGTATGTAGAACAACCACTCGGTTTTGAGACACATGACAAAGAGTCTCATGTATGCAGATAGAAGAAAGCCCTGTACGGTTTGAAACAGGCACCCAGGACCTAGTACGGCAGAATTGACAACTTTCTATCTAGTTTGGGCTTTACCAAGAGTAAAGCAGATTCCAACCTTTACTACAAGGTTGAAGATGGCAACCCAGTGATGCTTCTACTATATGTAGATGATCTATTTGTGACAGGTACAGATGGGCTGATTGTTGATACAAAGAGAAAGCTTGCTGCTGAGTTCGAGATGAAGGACTTGGGTATGATGCATTACTTTCTAGGTATGGAAGTGTGGCAGAGTACGGATGCAATCTTCCTTGGACAAGGGAAGTATGCAGTAGAGATCTTGAAGAGGTTTGGGATGATGGACTGCAAGAACATGGCCACACCTATGGCATCGAAACTGAAGCTATTGAGTGATGCTTCATCATAGACGATTGATGCTACGATGTATCATCAGATGATTGGGTCATTGATGTACCTGATGAACACGAGACCAGACATTTGCTTTGCTGTGAACACCTTGAGCCAGTTCTTGATAGATCCAAGAAACATTCACTTGATTGCTGCAAAGCATATTCTGAGGTACCTGAAGGGTACAGTTGATTATGGGCTCAAGTATGATGTGAAGCAAAAGATTAACCTAGAGGGTTATGTTGATTCAGATTGGGCAGGCAGTGCCATTGATAGGAAGAGCACTTCAGGATGTTGCTTCAGTATGGGATCAGGTGTGATCTCTTGGTTTAGCAGGAAGCAATCCTATGTGGCACTGAGTACAACTGAAGCAGAGTATGTCGCAGCTTGTTCAGCTAGCTGTGAGGCAGTATGGTTGTGGAAGATACTATCTGATATATTTGACCTCTAGTTGGATGCTACTTGTATACACTGTGACAACTAGAGTTGCGTGAAGTTGTCAGAGAATCTAGTGTTCCATGACAAGTCGAAGCATATCGAGATCAAGTACCACTATATCAGGGATATGGTGCAGAGGGGAGCAGTGAAGCTCCAGTATGTTGCGACGGAGGAACAGATAGCTGATGTATTGACGAAGCCATTGTCTAGAGTGAAGTTCGAGTACTTCAAAGAGAAGCTTGGTGTTCTCCAGATCGAGGTTTCCTCCAAGGGAAAATGATGAGTCCCATAGCCATTCTGACATGGTGAGAGGATTGGTTCCTTCCATGGTCAGATGTAAGGGCTGAGCCATTCTGTCATGGTGAGAGGATTGGTTCCTTCCATGATAGATATGAGTGCTGAGATCCATAGCCACTCTGACATGGTGAAAGGATTGGTTCCTTCCATGGTCAGATGTAAGGGCTGAGCCATTTTGTTATGGTGAGAGGATTGGTTCCTTCCATGACTAATATGAGTGCTAAGCCATTTTGATATGACTGTAGGATTAGTTCCTACATGATCAGATATAAGGGCTATTGCCATTCTTGGAATGGAGCTGCCTGGTGAGGTACCAGGAAAACTTAGTTTTAGGACTGAGGGTCGTTCTGATATGACCGTGAGATTTGTTCTCACATGATCAGATATGAGTGCATGGCCATTCTGATAGAGGGATGTGTTCCCACTTGATCAGATGTAAGGGCTGAAGCCATTCTGTCATGGCTAAAGGATTAGGTTCCTCCCATGTCAGATCTGAGTGCTAAGCCATTCTGACTTAGTGTCAAATATAAGGGCTACCACCATTCTTTGAATGGAGCTACCTGGTGAGGTACCATGGATCCTCAGTCTAGGACTGAGAGCCATTTTGATGTGACTGAGGGATGTGTTCCCACATGATCAGATGTAAGTGCAGTGGCCTTCCCACAGATGATAGTAGTTTGGGTTCCTATCATGCTGGTGGTTGTAAGTGCTGAGCCTTTTCACAGATGATAGTAGTTTGAGTTCCTATCATGCTGGTGATTGTAAGTGCTGAGCCTTTTCACAGATGATAGTAGTTTGAGTTCCTATCATGCTGGTGATTGTAAGTGCTGAGCCTTTTCACAGATGATAGTAGTTTGAGTTCGTATCATGCTGGTGACTGTAAGTGTTCTGCCTTTTCACAGATGGTAGTAGTTTGAATTCCTACCATGCTGGTGATTGTAAGTGCTGAGCCTTTCCACAGATGGTAGTATTTTGAGTTCGTACCATGCTGGTGGATGTGAGTGTTGTGCCTTTCCACAGATGATAGTAGTTTGGGTTCCTATCATGATGGTGGTTGTAAGTGTTGAGCCATTTCACAGATGATAGTAGTTTGAGTTCCTATCATGCTGGTGAATGTGAGTGTTGGGCCTTTCTGATATGATTATAGAATTGGTTCCTACATGATCAGATGTGAGTGCTGGGCGTGCCTTTCTGACGAGTAGGTCAGATGTAAGTGTTGGGCAGGCCATTCCGACTTGGTGTCAGATATAAGTGCTGAAGAAAGACCTACATGGAGGCTAGAACTACAACCAACATGAAAAAGGGCTGGCTCTGTAGAAATTCTTGTGACGAGAAGAATCATGAGATAGCACCCGTGATGATGATTGCCAGTGATGATCCAGATCGAGTGATGATGATCCAGATCGAGTGATGATCCAAATCCAGTGATTATGCCCAATGATGATCCAGATCCAGTGATGATGACCAGTGATGATCCAGATCCAGTGATGATCTAGATCTAGTGATGATCTAGATCGAGTGATGATCCAGATTCAGTGATGATGTCCCATGATGATCCAAATTCGAAGATTGACGATGACTTGAAGATGAAGATGACTTGAAGACTCAGAAGTCTTGAGATGCAGATGACGAGATGATCCAGTTGATGCAGAGAAGAAGACCAGTGCTGAAAATTGTGTCGAAAGAATACCTTCCTAGTTAAGAGGGAGTGTTGATGTATTTGTAACTTTGGAATGTATTCATCTATGTATCTTATGTATTGTAACCCGATGTTTATTCCGGGATGTATCTATAATGTATTTGAGTCATATTGTCATGCCCCGATGTTCCGATTGGGAGGATCAATTATGTAAACAAGTCATGTCAAGTCATAGTGGGTAACCCTCCGATTGTGTAAGGGTTAAAGTCCCCGCAGTTCCGGGGCACTAGGGTTATTAGACTCTCCTAATAGAGGTCAGCCCTGGTATGGTTTTAGTCATGTTGGGATTAGTATAAATAGAGAACTGGAGTCTCTATTTATCACACAAGTCATCCACACTCAAGTGCAGCGCATAGTTGAGGAAGGAGAAGACACTGGGGCTAGACAAGAAGAAGATTATTGCTGTTGGGAGATCACTTAACGTTTTGGGGCTTTTACTCTTTTGGTGCTGATTCTATCTCTGAGGAAGTTGTGTGGTTTTCTCCTTTATGGTTTCCCCGAGGAAAAACAATGTGTTCATTGTCTCTTGTGTTTGATTGCTGTACTTGTTATTCTCTCAGTTAAAGATCCTAATAATGCTAGCTTAATGTTGAAAAACTAACATTCCAATGGACATTTCTCCACCATTTCACTAACCTTGTGGCTAGTTGGAATAACCGTGATTTTCTATGCTTTGATTTCTTAAATGCAAAAATCTCAACAATTTTAGGAGTGATACAATTGTAAGTAGATCTAGGGTCAATCAAAATAGAAATAGATTTCTTAGTAATCTTACCTTCAACCTCAACAACAGTTGACTAATGGTCTGATTTGCAGTCCTCGAGTGCTGCATAGATTCTAGGGACAATCCCTGCCAATTGACCCACAGTTTTAGCTTTTTGGATGTTGTGAACATGCTTTGCACTCCCATTTCTATGTGGAAATTTTATAAGCATGTGATCCTCTCTACATCACCAATATTGAAGTGGCTCTCTTGGATCTCTTAGCTTTCTTGGATTGTATCCTGTCATCCTAGTTATCTTAGTCACACCCTATGGTGGATTTCTTGGTTGATTTCTGAATTGATGAGGCTTGAAACCCTTCTTCCTTTGTTTAAACCTTTCATTTTTCTTGTCCTTCCATGTCGTATGTAATTCTGGTTTTCTTTAATTTTGATCATAACAGTACTTGGCATTTCTTATGGTCTCCTCTAGAGTTTGAGGTTCATCAAAATCAATTCTATCTTTATATGATTGGGGATTCCCACTTAAAAATCTCTGAATTTTCACCTTATCATCTCTAATATACTTGACATATCTTAGTGGCAACAAAAAATTATTTGCATATTCATCCATCGTCATTTTTCCCAATTTCAACTCATGGAATCCTTTGATTTTTTTTATTATCATAGTACCTAGTAGAGAGGTAATTTTCCTTGAAGTACTTATTGAATTGCTTCCACACAATATTCCTTTAATTGATCCTTTTTACTTGCCTAAGGTGAGTCCACCATATATTTTCTCTTCCATTCATATTGAATATAGCTACTCTTGCCTTAATATTTCCCGAGTAGTTTTGTATTTGGAAATACTTCCTCATTCCACTGCTTGAATTCCCACCCCCACTCATAAAAGTATTAAAAATATAACTAGAGATTGATTAAAGGAGTCGGAATCACCCAACATAAGGAGTATAAGGAGGGATATGACTACTCCCAAACTGATACGCAGTATAGGGGGGTGGCATTCCCCTTATCCCTAGACTAGAAGTACCACTAGAAACTAGAATGGAGGATGAGATATTCGATGATATGTTTGGAAATCCAAATGTAAATATGTTAAAGGAAAATGAAAGTTACTGATAATATATACCTGACAATCCTGAAGAAAAGGTGGACAAATGGTCCATCAACTAAGGAAACTTAAAAGGATTGGTTCTAACTGAATGGGAAGAATTAGCAACATGAGAGCTAGTAAACACAGGGGTCCCTGGGACCCATACTGTTTCCAAAGGAGGAGTCCCATGGAATCCCCTTCCCATTGCGAATGAATGGGTTGGAGGAAACTCCAATGACTTGAAAGTATTCATCATAGTAAGAATTCTCTTAATCTCACTATGGGGTATATATTTACCACCCATATCAAGTATACACCTCTTATGGAGAGGCTGTAAAGGATCACCACGTGATAAACATGCTAATCGACGAGAATGATAAAGAGCGAGAACTCAATCCATGATCACTCCAAATAAAAAGAATCAAACAACAACGATCCCTAAGGCCATCTAATGAGTATAAAGAACACCCCTAGATAATCTAGGATAAATGCACAGAAACAAGGAAGATGGATAAGTGATCTCCTAATATATAGCAGGTATGTCTCTCCTAGGAGAGGCATGAGACTCCCATACACTACAAGTGGAGGTGTGTGAACATTTCTAGAGGCCCTCAGCTTCAAGGCGTAAATCTAATGTGTTTTTCGACCCCTACCTAACTAGTACACTCATAGAATAACTGCTGCAAGTATCCCTTGTGATACCTTGGAAAATCAACTATGGTCACTTCGTATAACCAATGCTCAGGCAGACAGTCGTAGGAAGGACCTACCATATGGGAAGGTTCCTACTCCCAAAGTTCAAGAAGCACCTAAGTACCTCAAGAATCCCTAGATACGAATGGAACTTGGATATATATTAGACGCTAATAGAAGGTATCGAATGGATATCTCTGCAACCAAATTTCATGTTTCCTTGTGCTTGACTCCCCTTTTAGAGGATCTTCTCGAGAAAACCAATTATACTAAGTATTTCTCCACTCCCTAGAAAGACACCTAGTTGTTTCATTTCTATAGTGTTGGAGAAGTTTACTCACACAATCCTATTCCAAGACTCTAAAGCCTATGTTTATGTGTGCACCCTAGAAGATGCCGATCTTTCTAATCAATTTTAAGTTAAGTATTGATTTTAGTGGGATGTTTCTTACTCAAGGGTATATGGTTGTGCAACTAATGATGTGAATGACTCAGCAAAAATTGTTAAGTACTAGGCTTTATTTCCAAATGAAAATGGTTAGCTCTTAATTGATGCACAAAAATGGTCTCTTTATTTTTCAAATGCCAATGCAATATTTCCAATATGATGCCTAGACTAATTCCATTTCAAGAAGAATATCAACACAAGTGCTCTATAAATGCAAAAATGCAAACATGCAAAATGCAAGTATGAAATATGCAAAAAGGTGCAAATATTTTTGAATTTTCAAGATAAATGAATAAAAGTTCAAACTAGAACCATGAGACTCTTGGACCCTACAACAAGTATAAGACATAAATCTCCAAAATACACTAATAAGTCATGACTCCTGCAATAAAATAAAAACCAATAATGTAAACAATGATGAGAACATTTTTTTTAGAAAACTAAAATAAAAGAGAGTTTATAGTCACTATAAAGGCAGTCAACAAACATTATAAGGACCTAAGAAGACTCAACAACACTCAAAATTCACCCAGTAATCATTCAAATCAATAAAAAATAAAAAATGGAAATGTACACAAGTGTAAAGGAAATAGGAGTGTATATACGTGACTAAGACACAGAAATCCCATGTGTACACACGACTATCAAAACTATGACCCGCATATATTGAGCAAAGAGGCAAAAAATGAGAGTGCATCCAACAACTCAGAGAAACTACCAAATAATGATTGTAGAAATACCAACGACACATAAACACAAAGAAAAAGAGAGCAATTCAAGAGAAAGATGCACCCAAAACACCCCAACAAAAAAGAGGCATCCCCAGTGGAGTCTCTAATTCTATTATAAAGAAAATCTTCCCATGGCTTCGGAGTAGAACACAAGAGACGAAGTAAAACTAGTAATCACCTCTAATCCCAAATATTCCATATAAATGTAGAATGCTAACAATAAAAGGAGAGGTATCGTACCTCAATCGCACATCCAAAGGCAACCACCGTTGAGATTTTGTTCCAATGCTCGTCACCTATAACTTGTCCTCAACACCAAATAGATCCAAGCATATAAAATATTTATGAAATTTTAGCATCTAAGCTATCATAATCCGTTCAACATGTATAAATAAAATATACCCATGGAAATTAACATAAACATTTGTCACATGAATTTGGATAAGAAAAGGGTATTTCTATTGATATAAATAAGAGAAGTACATACTGACAACCTCTGTCAGAAACTCCTCGAAACCGACAAACTAAGTTCCTCCACCTGGCCTCCACCAATTCAATCCTCCATGTGATGGCAATATCACAATGATAAGGAATAGCTTGGGATATTAATGTAAAAGGTTCAATCTATCAAGGACAAAGGGACGCAAACTCAAGATAATGGTGTAATACCCCCCATGACATTGCTTTTATTTTCATGTTTTGAAAATTAATTTTTATTATGTAATGAGTTATGAAACTCAAAGACTGAAATGACATTTTCACAACAGAGATTTTTATTTATTTATAAATAAAGAAAATAACACTTGGAGAACTCAACTACATGAGGGGACACCAACCATGACACCAAAGAACTGGTGTAAGCAAGCTAATGTGATTGATACCAATCAAATCCAATCCAAATTCAACAACCGGACAAGATCCTAAATCATAGGGATTTAAGGATCTGATTGGAGATTTGATTGGGATGGCCTAAGATCTGGGCAAAGCTATTTATGAGTGTACTGGAATAACACGAGACATCGTGTTGTGCATAGGGAAAATGATTGTTGAGTGCATGTGTTGAGCATTTTTCTATTTTATAAGTCCATCATGAAAACTTGTTATGGACTCGAGGAATGAGTGTCGTGAGGAAGTCACTTGTTTTTCAGGTGCATGGTTGGTGATCCAGCTCGGGGGTGGAGCAAAGCAAACCGTTGAGTTGCTGCCTCTTATGGTTGGGAGGAGTTGATTCTCCTAGTGTTTTTTTTTGTCTAAATTCAAGTAAGTAGATATGATAGGCTTCTTACTCATAGATTTGTAAATCTATTTTTTTTTTTGTGAAAAATATGATCGATATTGCCTGGTAATCATTTGTTTAGTTAAAACTTATTTGAATGGAAATTTTTTTTTTTCAAAATGCAAAAAAAATTATTGTTGGTAAATACCGTATCGAGTTAATCCGAAACGAAAATATGTATAGACTACAACCTGCTGAAATTGTTTTTGTATTTTTTATCTTGAATTACTGCATTTTATTTTATAATCGTGGATCTGGGTTAAAATCCCATGTGTTTGCGTTGATCTTTCAGATCACTGGTTTTATGTAACCATTTTTAATGCAAACCCAACAATAACCCAGCCATGCACTTGATTCCCCAAATCACTTTTGATTTGTTCCTTAAAGAAAAACGCAGATCGAATCACTCGCTTCCTGCATACATTCTTAAAACTCTGTCCAAACCTCCTTATGCGTTGATGGTTTCCCATAACGGTTACAGATCTGCATTTTGAACTCGAATCTATGGTTTTCAATACCTGCGCTGGGATTTACTCAACATTTCCCTCATTCTTCGTTGTAATATCTCTGATCTCGCCTTCATCGTGCTCTTTCATCAAAGCTCACAGAGGGAGCGATTTCAAATGCATAATTTCATCTCCCAGTCTTATCCTTTTCCGTTCTCCCATCTTGCCTGAAAATCAAGAACAAATAATCATGTGCTTGAGTAAATCTAGAAAAACAACTACATTTTTAACATGCATTCTCTCAAATTAAATCTAAAGATCGACAATAGAATCATGCTTAATTCTCGTCAAGAAAATAATTCGCCAAAATTATAGTACAAAGAATCTTTCGCCGCCGATAAATCTTAGTAAGAAAATCAAATCTTCACAAAATTTAGCAAAATAACTAAATTTCCGATCTCTTTTCCTCAAATTATTTATAATAGTCGCTCACTCGAATCATGCTTGCAATGTTCAATGCACGCCGAAATTTTGTAATATGGAATCGCTCAGGCTATCAAACGGTGAATGGGAGAAAGGGATAAAACAAAAAAGTGCATAGCAAAATGAAAAGACTAAGTAACTTGTGTTTGGTTGAGATCGGCAGCAAATACTTAGAGGCTGTTGGACTTCTTCCTTCGAATCAAAATCTTTTATATATATATATATTAAAGCGTGTGAGTATGGTGGAATAAAAACTATTACATAAGTTTGAATATTATATTGGTTATGAGTTAGTGGAATATAACCTATTTCATGAGATCGAATATTATATTGGTTACGAGTCACTTTATAAAGCATGTTTCTTTATTTATTTATTTAGGTATGTATGTTCATTAAAATGAAATAGAAAAAAATAGTGTTGATATATTATGGATTATGCTTTATGTTCATTAAAGTAATATTTTTGTACCAGGTAAGAGATTAGGTTTTATAGGTTTAAAATCTTCACTACAAAGAAAATGTTATTATATTATTTATAAAATAAAATGTTTTTTTTAAAGATTTTATTGGATATTATATTTTGGTAAACTCACACATTTAAATGTTATGCTCTCCTTGTTTACATAAACGTTTGGGATGAGTTCATAATAGATGTATGAGATTCTAATTGTTTTATGAAATAAATGAAGTGCGTATAAATTGTAAATTTTCTCATATGTTAAAATGTGGTTAAGTAACATGAGTACCAGGTATTTCGAAAGATATTATAAAATATTTAACTATTTATAAATGTTTTTACCTTATCAAAAATTTATGTATGTTAGGGACATTACATGTCGTATCAGAGCCCAAGTTACGACACTTGGCCCTATGGTCTCCATACACATATTTCTGAAAACTAATAGCTGTAAATTTTTGTTCTTATTTCTTGGATATCAGAAAATTGTCTTACTAAACTGCAGGAAGATATAGCCGAAAGACGATCCCCTACCCCACCTGCACGGATTGAACCTAATAATGAGGATCCCCCTAATAACAACATTGTTAACATTGAGATTCTACAAACGGTGAGGGACTTAGAAGAAGAAATTATGAACTTTAAGACTGAACATGAAAGGGTACTGAAAACTCAAGAAGACTTAAATGAATCCCTACTATTTAAACTGTATGAGATAACTAATGAAAAGAAAAAAAGGAAACACAGACAAGAGAACTCCTCCTCTGACTGTCCTTGTTAGATTTTTAACATTTAAGCAATATGATCTTAGGACCTTTACTGAGAGAATAACATGCACAACAATCAATCACAAGAGACAATAAACACAAGAGATTTTCCTCGGGGCAACCATAAAGGAGAAAACCCCGCAACTTCCTCAGAGATAGAATGAGCACCAATGGCAGCAGTAAAACCCAAAGACAAAAAAGAGGATCTCCATAGTTGTTCTCTCTCTCACACTTGAGAGAGATTCTCCTCTCTCACTCATGTGCCCCATTGAGTGAGTGTGTGTGTGATATGTAGAAATGAGGAGAGCCTCACTTCTATATATATTCTTCCATTCACTTTATGTCCACTCCAACAAGTCGGCCTCACTTAACAATTACTTACGAGGGCCGACTTCTCTAGGAGAGTCTAATAAACCTAGTGCCCCACAACTATGGGGACTTTTCCCTCCGATCAACAAGGAGTGCTAACCTTGACTCAATTGTGGGGACTATTGCCCCGACTTACGATGGAGGGTTAACCTTAATGACTTTACATGACTTGTTTACATTATTGAATCTCTCGATCAGAACATCGGGGCATGACATGACTCAATTACATTATAGATACTTCCCAGAATAAACATCGGGGTACAATACATAAGATATACAAGTGAATACATTCCGAAGTTACAAATACATCAACACTCCCTCTTAACTAGGAAGGTATTCTCTCGACACACTTTATCAGCACAAGTCTTCTTCTCTGTATCATCTGGATCATCATCTAGTCATCTTCATCTTCAAGTCATCTTCATCGTCAAGTCAATTTCATTGTCAAGTCATCTTCATCAAGTTTGGATCATTACCGGATCTGGATCATCATCAAGTCTGGATCATCACTTGATCTCGATCATCATCAAAGCTAGATCATCACTAGATCATCATCATCATCACTGCTTCCGCTATCTCAATCAAATGGTGCTATCTCTTCATTCTTCTCGTCACAAGAAGTTCTACAGAGCCAGCCCTTTTTCATGTTGATTGTAGGCCTAGCCTTCATGTAGGTCTTCTCCAGCACTTATATATGACCCTTAGTTAGAATGACCTGCCTAGCAGTACATCTAAGCATGCAAGGAACACATCTAGCATACATGTCATAAAGGCACGCCTGACACTCACATCTAACCATGGGAGAAACACATCCTGAATCCATGTCAGAAAGGCCCAGCACTCACATCTGACCATGAGAGGAACCAATCCAGCATTCATGTCAAATAGGCTCCGCACTTACATCCGACCATGTGAGGAACCAATCCAGCATACATGTCGAAAAGAATGTGCACTTACATCCGACCATGCGAGGAACCAATCTAGCATACAGGTCGAAAGGGCTCTACACTTATATCCGACCATGCGAGGAACAAATCCAGTATACATGTTGAAAGGGATCTGCACTTACATCCGACCATGCGAGGAACCAATCCAACATACATGTAGAAAAGGCTCTACACTTACATCCGACCATGCGAGGAACCAATCTAGCATACATGTCGAAAAGGCTCTGCACTTACATCTGACCATGCGAGGAACCAATTCAGCATACATGTTGAAAGGGCCCTACACTTACATCTGACCATGGGAGGAACCAATCCTACATCCATGTCAGAAGGTCTCTCAAACTCATCACTTCCATTTGGAGGGAACCTCGATCTAGAGAACACCAAGCTTCTCCTTGAAGTACTCAAACTTCACTCTGGCTAATGGCTTGGTCAACACATCAGCTATCTATTCATCCATCGCAACATACTGGAGATTTACTACTCCTCTCTGCACCATATCCCTGATATAGTGATATTAAATCTCGATATGCATCGACTTGTCATGGAACACCGGGTTCTCAGATAAATTCACACAACTTTGGTTGTCGCAATATATACAAGTATCATCCAACTGGAGATCAAACAAATCAAACAATAGCTTCCTCATCCATACTGCCTCACAACTAGCTGAACAAGCTGCGACAAACTTTGCTTCAGCTGGACTCAGTGCCACGCAAGACTGTTTCCTGCTAAACCAAGAGATCACACCTAATCCCATACTGAAGCAGCACCCTGAAGTGCTCTTCCTATCAATGGCACTGCCTCCCCAATCTGAATCAACATAACCTTCTAGGTTAATCTTCTAATTTTCCTCATACTTGAGCCCATAATCAACTGTACCCTTTAGGTACCTTAGAATATGCTTTGCAACAATCAAGTGAACATGTCTCAATGTGTTCACAACAAAGAAAATATCTGGTCTCGTATTCTTTAGGTACATCAAGGAACAAATCATCTCAGGATACATCATGGCATTAACTGACTCTAATGAAGAAACACTCCATAGCTTCAGGTTCGATGCCATAGGTGTGGTCATGGCCTTGTAGTCCATCATCCTGAACCTCTTAAGGATATCCACTGCATACTTCCCTTGTCCCAAGGAGATTCCATTCGCATTCTTCCACACCTCCATGCCTAGAAAGTAGTGCATCATATCCAAGTCCTTCATTTCGAACTTGGCAGCAAGTCTCCTTCTTGCAACTTTAATGAGTTCCTCTTTTCTGTCAAGAACAAGTCATTGACATGTAACAAGAGCATCACTGGTCTTCTGCCTTCAACCTTCAAGCAAAGGTTGGAATGTGCTTTACTTAGAGCCATTAGTAAGATTTCCATCCTATCATACCATGTCGAACCTCAATATATTCTGCAGTCACTCCCTTTGAAGCGGATCATCATTCTCCCTCTTCCTTTCGTACTCTATGCATTGAAACATTCTGCACCAGAGTGACAAGTAGCTTCCTCTGCTACTAATATTCTATGTATCCATCTAGGATCACTAGATACCAAGATCCTCTATCCTAAACCTTTTCAAAAGTTCTTCTCGCACCCATCTGTGAGCTTGTCATCCTCTATAGGCTTTCATCTTCAACCTTGTAGCAAAGGTTAACATCTTCATCACTCTAGGTGATATTCAAGCTCCTCATGTATGTTTTATCCCATGGGTGTCTTCTGAGCTCGTACAAGACCTTCTTTAATTTGCACACATGAGTATGCCTATCATGTGCCTCAACTCCCACTGGCTGCAAATGTCTCTTCGTAGTCTATGCCTTCTTTCTGTGAGAAGCCTCATGTTACGAATCTTTCTTTGTATCCCACGATGTTGCCATCTACTACATGTTGGATCTTGTAGATCCATATGGAAGACATTACGGACTTCCCTTCAGGTCTACATCCTAGACATCATTCTTCTTGAACTGGTATTTTCCTTCCCTTTCTTCTTGGCTACTTCTTCATAGCTGGAAGGCTCTGCATCAATGATGTCGCTCAACAGTGTCACATAACTGGAGTGTCTTTGAGGCCTCTTTCTTTCTTTGAAATTATTGTCATATTATTCTTCATCTTGGATTCTTTCTTGAACTGTCGTCACTTGTTTTTCAGAACAAGTCTCATCCTTCTTTTCTTGTAGGTGATTGGATGAGATCATTCCTACAAGTCATATGCATTTGTATGGTTAGAAAAAATTCATAAGGCATATTCATAATGTAAAATTCTTATGCATAAATATATGATCATGCAACTATTTTATCCAATACAACATTCATCCATATCTCACGGAAACTTTCTAGATGCCTTCCGTCTCTACTAGGACAACATTGAGATTGTGCACTAATCCAATATGTCAGCAAATAGGTTTCATTCTAGATAAGTACCAATGGAGAGTTGTATAGCACCATGAGCTACTTACCCATCACATGCGTATTAGTAGTATACTGTCATTAATGCAAAAATTCTATCATGCATAATACATCAACTGAATATAAACAAATGCATAACAAAACAATATCATGAAATGACAATTGAATACTTATCTTTATTTGTTTCGTGGGTAGACTCCTTCTTGAGCATTCAGCTTCGTCATCTTCTTCATTCATCATTTCTTATCCAAATGCTAATATGGATAAGAGGTTCTTCAAGAGTTGAATCCTTCGTATTTCTCATCGCTTGAGGGATCTTCTTTTGATGGTGAGAGCTTGATCTTCAGTTGCTCCCATCTTCTCTTCTCTTATTATGATTCGAGCTTCTTCTTCTTCCCAGAGTTTGCTGAAAGTAATCAATTCCTTCTGGAACACATTCCTTGAATGAATGAATCCCATGATCCTGGGAGGCCATTCAAGGTAACTTCTGCATTCTCCACTTCTTCTTCTACTGCTTCAAGTTGTTCTTTGATTTGAGAGACCCTTGTAAAGTATGTCTGCATGGTCTTTGCATTCTGGATCTTCACATTCTTCAACTGTTTTCTCAAATTCATCTTCCAATTTATGTTCTTCCCTTCAAATAGCTTGGTCAAGGAATCAAACATCTCTTTAGGTGTCTTTAGGGAAGACACTTGTGATATAAGGTGATTCGTGATTGAATCATAAATGATCTTCTTGGCCTTGACCAAGTTCTTCTTGTGTAAGGATTTTAGCCTCATCTCCCTCTGGAACTGGAACCTCTCTACTTATGTAGGTGTCCAATTCATTTCCTTCAAGAACTAATGAGATGCTATACTTCCATGCTTGGAAGTTGTCAGCCTCACCAAGCTTGTCATCAAGCTAGTGTGATTAGTCATCTTGAAATGAGAACCTCAACTGTAAATAGAAAAATATTAGATCTTACCGATTTGAGATGCCATCTTGGTTTCGGAGCTGGATAATCTAGGGTTTGTCAGAGAAACCCTAATTTTCAAAACTTAGAATCTTTCAGATCTGATTGGATAGAAAGATAGACCTCTTTAAGGTGAGTTGTCCAATGCATTCCTTTTCTGAAAACAGTGGAGGGAATCTCTCGGAACAAGAAGCCCTAGTTTACCAATTTCTTGTGCATAAATGTTTGATACTGTTTCTGTGGTATCTCTGAAAGTACTGCTCCTCTATGTCTGAAACATCTCATTGAGGTAGCCTTGTCTTTCCTCTTTCCAATGCCACACGTCTGAGCAGAATTGAACTCACCAATTGAGACTTATGCTTGTTTTCCCAAGGTGACCTATTTCAGGACTGTTCATAAGAGAATAACATGCACTTCAATCAATCACAAGAGACAACAGACACAAGATATTTTCCTCGGGGAAACTATAAAGGAGAAAACCCCACAACATCCTCAGAGATAGAATTAGCACCAATGACAATAGTAAAACCCAAAGATAGAAAAGATGATCTCCACAGCTGTTCTCTCTCTCTCACTTGAGAGAGCTCTCCTCTCTCACTCATGCACCCCAGTGAGTGAGTGTGTGTGTGATATGTAGAAATGAGGAGATCCTCACTTCTATTTATATTCTTCCGTTCACTTTATGTCCACTCCAACAAGTTAGACTCACTTAACAATTACTTACTAGGGCCAACTTCTCTATGAGAGTCTAATAACCCTAGTGCCCCACAACTGTGGGGAATTTTCCCTCCGATCAACAAGGAGGGTTAACCTTGACTCAATTGTGGGGACTATTGCCCTGAATTACAATGGAGGGGTAACCTCAATGACTTTACATGACTTGCTTACATTATTGAATCTCTCGATCGGAACATCGAGGCATGACATGACTCAATTACATTATAGATACTTCCCAGAATAAACATCGGGGTACAATACATAAGATATACAAGTGAATACATTCCGAAGTTACAAATACATCAACAGTCCTTACTCTAACGAAAGCCATCTATCTAGTGAATCAGAGTATTCTAGTGATAGTTCTGAGAGTAGACATAGGAAGAAAAGAAAATATAAAGATGAGCTAACAGGAGAATTTAAAAAAAACAAAGCCTCCTACCTTTGACGACGAAGTCAAAAATGGAGAAGAAGCTTAGGCTTGTCTCTCTGGGATGAAGAAGTACTTCACTATGAACAATTCTCCAACTCCACGAAGGGGAAAATGGCCATCTTCAATCTAGTCGGAAATGCTGAAATTTGGTGGCAAGACTTAAAAAGAGAAAAACGAATAAATGATAGGAAAGTAATTTGGAACTGGTTTAATAAAGAATTTAAAAAGGAATACCTCTCAGAATATTACTACGAACTAAAAGCTAAGGAGTTTTATGAGCTAAGACTAGGATCCATGTCCATGCATGACTTCTGTACTAAATTCTTATCCCTGTTAAGATATGTGCCTTACCTAAATGAAGTAAAACCTAAAATAAAAATATGTATAGGTTGCTTGCCTAACTTTTATAAAGACAAACTGGAGTTTGATGAACTGAAAACTTTGTATGAAGCAATAAGGAAGGCCAAATTAACATATGATTAGTCCAAGAGTAAAAGTGAAAATACTTTTAATTTCAAGAGAAGAGATGGAATTAGTTTTAAGAGAAGAGAGTTTCAAACCTTCTAATAAACATAAAAGTTTCCAGAAAAATACCTTTAAGGAAAAACAACCAACAATGAGAATGAAGTATAAACAACCTATGAGAACTGTTGAGTATAAAGGTAATAATTTTAATAAGAAAAATGAAGAAATAAAAAGAGACCCCTTGAATTGTTGAGGTTGTGGGGGAAGTCATTTATATCGGGATTGTCCTCATAAAAAGGATAATTGGAATATTCACACAGTTCGAGGAGCAACCACAGTGGGAGAAGTTGCTCGGAACATACCGCAGATTAGCGGAGTGCTGGACAATCATCAAGCGGATTATTAGCCCTCCATGATTGAGGTAGATGGTAAGATCCTTGTCAAACCTATTTTTGTATTAATTGATTCTAGTTCTACCCTAAGTTATATATCTCCTAGGATAGTAGATATGTGTAAAATAAAATAAAAATATGATTTTGAAAAATCGTGGTTAGTGCAATTAGCCACTGGAAAAAAAAGAAAAGTAACCAATTTTATTTCTAGTTGTGAAGTTCATATGCAAGATTTGATTACAAAAGTAGTTTGAATGCTTTACCATTAGGATCTTACGATGTACTGATTGGCATGGATTGGCTAGAAAAACATAAAGTTGTGCTAAATTGTTTTGATAAAACCTTTGATTGTATTGATGAAAATGGTGAAAGTAAAATGGTTAGAGGGATCCCAAAGAAGGTTCTTACTAGGAAAATTCCTGCCTTGCAATTGAAAAAGTCTGCTAGAAAAGGACGTAGGGTATTTGATGTACACATCAATGAAACTATTGATAAGGATACAAAGCCTAGCTTAGAGGATCTTCCCTTCTTAAATGATTTTAAAGAAGTCTTTCCAGAAGAGATACCAGGACTATATCCGAGGAGCGATATTGAATTTACCATTGAATTGGTACCTAGAGCAATACCCGCCTCGAAGGCCCATTATCGAATGAACACACCTAAGTTGGTAGAATTAAAATTACAATTACAGGATTTAATAGCTAAAGAATATATTAGACCGAGTGTGTCTCCATGGGGAGCACCTGTCTTGTTTGTTAAAAAGAAGAATGGCACACTGAGGCTCTGTGTCAATTACAGGAAATTGAATAAAATGACAATTAAAATTAGATACCCTCTTCCCCACATCGACGACTTGTTTGACCAAGTACGGGGAGCATTGGTATTCTCTAAAATCGACTTGAGGTTTGGTTACCATCAAGTAAGAATTAAGGACGAGGATGTCCATAAGACTGCATTCAGAACAAGGTACAGGAATTACGAATTCCTTGTTGTACCATTTGGGTTAACCAATGCCCCAGCCACGTTCATGTGATTAATGAACAATGTTCTTCACAAATTTTTAGATAAGTTTGTAATAATATTTATTGATGATATATTAATATACTCTAAAAATGAAGAAGAGTATAAACAACATTTAAAGCTACTCTTGCAGACCTTAAGAGAACATAAGCTTTATGCAAAGTTTAGCAAGTGTGATTTCCTTCAAGATAAAATTCAGTACTTAAGTCATGTAATAACTAAAGAAGGTATTTTGGTGGACCCAGATAAAATCAAGGCAATTAATGATTGGCCAGTCCCTAAGGATGTAACCGGGATTCGATCCTTTATGGGGATCAAGGGTTACTATCGTAGGTTCATTGAAGGGTTGTTCATAATTGTTTATCCAATAACCTCACTTCAAAAGAAAGGAACTAAATTCATATGGTCTAATAAATGTCAAGAAAGCTTTGAAAAACTTAAACACTTATTAACCACCACACCTATTCTAAGAATTGCAGATCCATGCAAGAAATTCGTAGTATGTACGGATGCCATCTTATAAGGATTAGGCGGTGTGTTATTAAAAGAGGATTATGTAATAATTTACGAGTCAAGAAATATTAAAATACATGAACGGAACTATGCAACACATGACTTGGAATTAGCTACTATAATACATGCATTAAAGATGTGAAGACATTACTTAATAGGAAGAAAATTTACCTTAATGTCAGATAATATAAGCTTAAAATACTTATTTGATCAACAAAACTTGAATGCTCCCGAAGCAAGGTGGTTAGCCTTGTTGAGGGAGTATGATTTTAAAATTAAACACATCAAAGGCAAAGAGAACAAAGTGGTAGATGCCCTGAGTAGGAATGTCATTCCACATTGTGCAGCTGCTTTTAGCAGTTATAAAACAAATCTTGAAGGTTTAATAAAATAAGTAGCTAAAAATGATGAAGAGTACTTAAAGATTAAAGAACAATTGGAATCAGATGATAAGGGAAGTGATTCAACTTATTCTATAAGTTCGAAAGACTTGCTAGTTTGTAAAAATCGATTATACATACCAGATTTTGAAGAAGTTAAACAACTAATTCTAAATGAACTACATAAGAAACCATATTCTGAACATCCGGGATGCCAAAAGATGATAACTAAGTTAAGAAAAAGCTATTATTGGCCTAACATGAAGAATGACGCTGCAAATTACCTAGCTAGGTGTATTGAATGTCAACAAGTAAAAACTGAACATCAACATCCTACTGGGCTACGACAACCCTTACCCATTCCAGAATGGAAATGGGAAATAATAAGCATGGATTTTATAACGGGATTACCTAAAACAAATAAGAAACATGACTCGATAATGGTAGTTGTTGATAAGTTAAGTAATTTTCCCCACTTCATACCTGTAAAGTCTACTTACAAAGCCATTAATATAGCTGATATTTCTATGAAAGAAATATTTTGGTTACATGGTATTCCAAAGGTTGTGATTTCTGATAGAGATGTGAAATTTACTGGTAACTTTTGGAAATCATTGTTTAAGGGTCTATATACACAAATGAATTTAAATACTCCTTATCATCCTCAAACGAATGGACAAACTAAAAGAACTAATCAAGTGTTAGAAGATATGCTGCGAATGTATGTAATGGATAAACCAGGTAAATGGGAAGAGTATTTGCATTTAGTAGAATTTGGTAAAAATAATGGGCATCAAGCTTCATTCAAAATGAGTCCATTTGAAGTTTTGTATGGCCGGAAATGTCGTTGTCACATCACCAACCCTTACTCGGTGGAGAGGACCAGACTAACATCTAACAACCCAGCCAACCAAGTCCCATGAACATAATATAATCATGCATTTTATAAAAACATATAAATACACAGATGCATAATGAAATGTACATGATATATATATATACAGCGGAAGCAAATTATTCATTCAACATGTTCATGGTAATTTCATAATAATTCATAAGCAAATACAGTTGCAGAACTTAAATACACAAGAATACTTATCTTTGAAAGAAGCTCATCCCGCAACCAGCTATGTCGCTGCAACGTTCCACCCGACCATAGGCCAATGTGCTCTTTAATATCTCACCATCGCTGCCACCCCTGAGCTGGGCATGATCTTCCCCAAGGAATAAGGAACACTAGCAGACGTCACCCATAGCCAAGGATACAATTAAAATCTAGTTAAGCCAACACATTTGGGTTTATCAAACTTACACAGGCATTGGTTTACACTTAACCAAATTCACATGAGGCACAACCAATCCAACAGATGGGTTTATCAGGCTACCAACCAAGCCATCCTTCGAGTTGGGTTTATTAGGCTGTCAAGGAGGTGGAAATAATGTCTGCTAAGCTAGTGAGCTCAACCCCAGAGCTATGAACACCCACACTGGATCTAGCCTGATTTCTAAACAATTACACACTCAACACAAGGAAGCATTCCCTTCTCTGCTACACAGCCCCTCAAGCCATTCCTTCCCTTCCAGTGCTATTTAGGGCATGCAAAGAAGAAAACCAGCCTTCTAGATTGGTCTATGAGGTTCTTTCACACACTAGGTTTATCAAGCAAGTCTAGACTCTCTTTCCATTCCTTCAATCAATTCAAAATCCAAACGTGGATGCACACACATGGATCTCAGTCCCGAGATTTATCAAAACGTAGCAGATGCCAGGGATTACATACACACTCATAAATTTACAAATTTCTGAACATTGTCGGTGCCACACCGACTGCTGAAGAAATACCAAAACGAAAACATTATCGCTCTTTCAAATCAAAGACACCAAATCTGATTCAGGGCATTCCTATTCAGGAAAATGACTAGCAGACAGGGGAAAACATGAGAGAGAACAATCCACAGAGGAAAACCAAAAAAAATGTGAAGGATCCAGATCGTCGGACAAGAGAAATTTCTGAAAGGTTCAAACTCCGAATGGTTTTGCTTGCTTGCTGCTGCGTCAATGAAGAATTGGTTTTCCCAAAAAACGTTTTGTTCATTCCAATTCATGAGGGAAGGAGAAGCATTTCCGCATGAGGGAAGAATGGATGTTTTTGGTGTTTTCTTCCCCGAGAAATTCAAAAAACATTTTTCCTAAAGTGGGGCTCTGCCCAATTCGAATTTCACCACTCTTCCAATCCCCGACTCCCTCATCCTTAGGAAAAATCATGCCCCCATCTCATTTAGTTGCGTTGACATAGACAGCTATGGGTTTTAATTAAAATTGCAATTTTAACATAATTTTCAGTTGTTAATGTTCAGCTAGCATAAAAAAATACCATTGGCCACACCTTAATTGCCGAAACATAAATACTAAATCGATGGTGGGTCTTTTTCCTAGATCCACACCATCATTATTTGCATCATTTATTTAAATGCAACGGGTTCAAAACCGGGGTGTTACAACCGCACACCTGTGTCTTGGGATAACCCTGCTGACAGGATTGTTCTAGGACCAGACATGTTAAAATAAATGGAACATATGGTGAAAGAGGTGCAACAAAACTTAAAAGTTGCCCAGGATCCGCAAAAACGTTACGCAGATTTAAAAAGAACTTCAAGAGAGTTCAATGTTGGTGATCACATATATCTAAAGGTAAATTCAAAGAAGAGTTCTTTGAGTTTGGGAAGATGTTCCAAGCTGGCACCAAGGTATTGTGGACCTTTTGAAGTGTCAGCTAAGATAGGGTCAGTAGCCTATCAGCTTGCACTTCCACCTAATATAAAAGTACACGATGTACTTCATGTTTCATTGTTAAAAAAATATATACATGATACTACTCATATAATTTACTGGAATGTGATTCAGGTAGAACCCGAGGGTGATTTCCAGACCAAACCTTTCCGCATTCTAGACAAGAAGGAATGTATGCTCCGTAATTGAGCCATAATTCAAATAAAAGTGCAATGGAAGCACTTCAGCCCTGAAGAGCCAACTTGGGAAATGGAGGATAAAATGCGGGAAGCATATCCCTCCATGTTCCAGAATGAGTAAGGGAGACCGGAATAAAAAAGAACACTCAGGACAATGTTAAGAATAAGGGGGGGGGGGAAATGTAATACCCCCCGTGACATTGCTTTTATTTTCATGTTTTGAAAATTAATTTTTATTATGTAATGAGTTATGAAACTCAAAGACTGAAATGATATTTGCACAACAAACATTTTTATTTATTTATAAATAAAGAAAATAACACTTGGAGAACTCAAATACATGAGGGGACATCAACCATGGCACCAACGAACATGTGTAAGCAAGCTAATGTGATTGATACCAATCAAATCCAATCCAAACTCAACAATATCCTAAATCATAGGGTTTTAAGGATCTGATTGGAGATTTGATTGGGATGGCATAAGACATGGGCAAAGATATTTATATGAGTGCACTAGAATAGCACAGGACACCGTGTTGTGCATGGGGAAAACGATTGTTTAGTGCAATTGTTGAGCATTTTTCTATTTTATAAGTCCATCGTGAAAACTTGTCATGGACTCGAGGATTGAGTGCAGCGAGGAAGTCACTTGTTGTTCTGGTGCATGGTTGGTGATCGAGCTCAGGGGTGGAGCGGAGAAAACTGTTGAGTTGCTACCTCCTATGGTTGGGAGGAGTTGATTCTCCAAGTGTTTTTTTTTCATCTGGATTCAAGTAAGTAGATATGATAGACTTCTTACTCATAGATATGTAAATCTGTTCTAAATATGATCGATATTTCCTGGTAATCATTTGTTTAGTTAAAACTTATTTGAATGGAAAGATTTTGTTTTTCAAAATGCAAAAATAATTATTGTCGGTAAATACCGTATCGAGTTAATATGAAACGAAAAAATATGTATAGACTAGAACATGTTGAAACTGTTTTTGTATTTTTTATCTTGAATTACTGCATTTTATTTTATAATCATGCATCTGGGCTCAAATCCCATGTGTCTGTGTTGATCCTTCAGATCGCTAGTTTTATGTAACCATTTTTAATGTAGACCCAACAATAACCCAGCCATGCGCTTAATTTCCCAGATCATTTTTTATTTGTTCCTTAAAGAAAAACGCAGATCGAATCACACACTTCCTGCATACATTCTTAAAAATCTGTCCAAACCTCCTTTTGCATTGGTGGTTTCCCATAATGGTTACAGACCTGTGTTTTGAACTTGAGTCTATGGTTTTCAATACCTGCGTTGGGATTTGCTCAGCAATTCCCTCATTCTCTGTTGTAATCTCTCTGATCTCACCTTCATCGTTCTCTTTCATCAAATCTCACAGAGGCAACAATTTCAAATGCGTAATTTAATCTCCCAGTCTTATCCTTTTGCATTCTCCCATCCTGCCTGAAAATCAAGAACACATAATCATGTCCTTGATTAAATCGAGCAAAACAACTACATTTTTAGCATGCATTCTCTCATATTAAATCTAAAGATTGATAGTAGAACCATGCTTAAGTCTTGTCAAGCAAATAATTCATCGAAATTATAGTACAAAGAATCTTTCGCTGCCGATAAATCTTAGTAAGAAAATCAAACAAATGAAAATCAAATCTTCACAAAGTTTAGCAAAATAACTAAATTTCCGATCTCTTTCCCTCAAATTCTTTCTAATAGCCGCTCAATCGAATCATGCTTGCAATGTTCAATGCACGCCAAAATTCTGTAATATGGAATCTCTCAGGCTATCAAACGGTGAATGGGAGAAAGGAATAAAACGAAAAATGCAGAGCAAAATGAAAAGACTCAGTAACTTGTGTTTGGTTGAGATCGACGACAAATACTTAGAGGATGTTGGACTTCTTCCTTCGAATCACAATCTTAGATATATATATATATATATATTAGAGCGCGTGAGTATGGTGGAAGAAAAACTATTTCATAATTTTGAATATTGTATTGGTTATGAGTTAGTGGAATATAACCTATTTCATGAGATCGAATATTATATTGGTTATTTTATAAAGCATGTTTCTTTTATTTATTTATTTAGGTATGTATGTTCACTAAAATGAAATAGAAAAAAAAATAGTGTGTTGATATATTATGGATTATGCTTTATGTTCATTAAAGTAATATTTTTGTACCAGGTAAGAGATTAGGTTTTATAGGTTTAAAATCTTCACTACAAAGAAAATGTTATTATATTATTTATAAAATAAAATGTTGTTTTTTTAAGATTTTATTGGATATTATATTTTGGGCAACTCACACATTTAAATGTTATGCTCTCCTTGTTTACATAAACGTTTGGGATGATTTCATAATAGATGTATGAAAATTGTGATTGTTTTATGAAATAAATGAAGTGGGTATAAATTGTAAATTTTCTCTTATGTTAAAATGTGGTTAAGTAACATGAGTACCAAGTATTTCGAAAGATATTATAACATTTTTAACTATTTATAAATGTTTTTACCTTATCCAAAATCTATGTATGTTAGGGACATTACAAATGGCAATGGGAACAAAATTCTCTATAGTTTCCCTGCCCTCAAAATTTCTCATCCTTCATGCTTCACACTGGCTCAATATATAGCCCTCAAATGGGACATGGAGGATCAAATCGAAGCATTTTCTAGCATATGGAAGGACAATAGATCATAAAAACCATGGCTTGGCATGGAAAACACGAAGTATTTTAATTTTGAGCACAAAATCCTACGGTACACAGGCTATAATGGGCAGGTTGTGTGTACATAGGATATATAACCAATGACCTGTGTGTATCAACAGAAATGTGTTTTTAAGGGTTTCAATAGAGCATCATGGATATTCTAAGCAAGGGAGATATAATGAGTCTGTAGAGGGACAAGGTAGCCCATCAAGGCATGTTGCATAAGGTGTGGAAAATCATGATATAACAGGAATCTACCTCAACCCCTAAGATTACAACAATATCCCTAGTGACTACAAAATGAATGCAAGAAGTTACAATCTTGCTCGCCTCAAAAGGAAATGTCTTGAAGGATGAAATGGGGTTAAAATTATTACACATTATTTTTCATCATGCACAACAATTATTTGGCAATACCATCCAAATGGATTGGAGGAATCAAGCCAATGTTAACTTCTAAGAAACAATAACTCTTTAAAGGTGTCATAATAACATTTGGAAATCTTGGTTTTAATAAGCAAATTGTTCTATATATTGCACAGAACTACGTTCACTCTAAACAAGACAATTTAAGGTCAAATATGACAAAAGCCTTGAGATATCCACGCCCATCTTGGATCACATACTAAGTGATATGCGATGAAGTTATGAAAGATGCCAATTTTAAGAGAAAAGACCAAAAGAATCCAAACTAGAGGCCATCTTCATGGGGAGGAGATAAAAGAAGCATTATAGATACAACAAAAGCAACCCAATATAGGGTGTCAAGTATTGGATCCCATAAATTAGGATATAGTTCATCTACTATATTTTCTATTTGAAAATAAAAACCCTGACAAAGATATGAGTTAATTGTAGCTTATGAGTCATTATAGCTTATAAATTTGGTTATCTTCGTTTATGTAGGTTCATGAATTTCAAAGGGAGGATTCAAAGGAGGAACTAAAATATAATTTCCTACGTGGTTCCTAAGGCCTTCGACAACATATGCCGACAACATATGCTAAATTAAGGGGAAAAATTAATCACTCGTCATAAATCTGAGATAAGTTTTTTATAAAATTTTATGACTTATACAATACTTTAATTGGAGGTATTATGTAATTTTAATAACTTAAATTCTCTTGTATATAGGAATCCCAACAATCAAACTCATTAGGTAAAGCATTTGGTAGTGATGATGAGGAGATAAATAAGCACTATGCATCGTTTGTTGCACACAATGATTTGATTGTCATTCATGAACCTTGACCAGAAACCATCCTTGAATTCCAACAAATAGGAGACAAGAACAATGAGGAGGTTGTGTGATGAGAAATCCACACCCACAATTAGAATGGTGCCTCCTAGAAAGAGGAAACAAAGGAAGGGGATGGATAGAAAGAAATGAACAAAAGACATATTTGACAACTGTGCAGCTGTTCAATTTTTGTGGCTATCATAAACCTCATTGATATATCATCATACCGGTTCATTGAATAGTCATGTTTCTTTCAACAAATATAATTGTGCTTCCTTGGATTGAGAATGGGATGATTACTTACATTTTCAATGAGATGGCTGTATTTTCAACAAATATAAGTATGTTTCCTTAGATCAAGAATGGAATGATTACTTAGATTTTCAAGGTTTCTTTGGAGAATCGTTATGTTAAAAAGGATTTGTTGTTATCTTAAATAAATATTGGAGTTTGTTCTTTTTTTTCCATAAAGAATATATATTTTAGGTAATTTTTTTTTGTTCATAAATAATAGAGATTTTAGTTATTAGAATATCTATCTGAGAACTCTGAAATTTTTTAGGAGAAATAATTTCAGCGGACTTGGATAAAGTGAAAAAAAGACCTAAAAAATATTACGTAAAGCAACAAACAGAATACACTGCCTTTAGTTTGTATACCACAGGGAATGTGCTTTTCTTGGCCAGGAATTAATTTACATGAATATGTACTTCCGAATGAGGATATCCATTTATCTCTACAAGTCCAATCTGGCCCTGAAAATTGAACCTGTGTTTGATTTTACTTCAGTAGAAAATGTGCTCTCAAACAATAACAAACTTACAACCTTATAAATTATAATTGACAGAGTTGTGTGTTACTATTATCCCTAGTATATATTTGAGATGACAATCTTTCGATTTGGGAAAGTATATATGGAATGTTAGTCTTGGTATGTGATTTTTTTTGCTATATTTATGTTAGTATCAAAGACCCATTCGAGTTTGTTTCGATGTGTAAACATCAAGGACTTACATTCGTATGATAAAGGTTATTGATATTGGATGCGAGGAAGTAAAATTATGTAGCTAGTTGATTCTATCAGGTTTCTTTTGTCATGGGAATATTGCTAGTTACTACCTAGTTACTGAATAATGGCGTGTATGCTCCTCTTGTAGGAACCTATAAGGAGTATTCCTTGGATAAGATATGCTCTTGGCTCAAGAGCCAAGTATTTTGATGTTAACATTTTATTCTAATCATTATCCCATTGGATAGAGTCATTTGATGATTGCATACTTTTATTTTTTTCATTTTTTTAAAATTTGGTGGAAAAGACATTGGGTGCAATCTTGGAGGTTTCAGAACATACACAATTATTTTTAATATGGAAGTGGTCAAAATATTGTCTATGCAAAGGTTGATTTGCCTTGGTAGTTCTATCTCACTTGGATTATCATTTTGGTAATTCATGTGGCGGTTACACAACCATCTCATGGAATGTAGAGTTTTCTCAGTTATATATTCACATGTGCATCATGAAGTTAGATTTTTCCAAACTGGATGGAGTGCATTGCTTTACATGTAATTTGAAAATAATGTGGGCTAGTTGTGTAATAACAAATTAACATAACGATGTCTTCTTTACCTCTGATCCCATGTGCATAGTGATGTTATGATGTTATATGTTGATTTTTCTGAGCAGCATCGAGAGCCATTCTCTTAGGAGAATGGGGACACCTAGTTTGGGACCACAGTGTGGACTCAACCTAGTGTTGAGTGATCATTCTGTTGAGTGATCATTCTGTTGAATGATGATATCTAGTCCTTGACTATGATATGGACCCAACTCTGTCCTGAGGGGACTCAACCCTGTGTCGAGTGACCATTCTGTTGAATGGTAGACATCTGGTTCGGGACCACGATATGGACTAGTCTAGTACTGGTAGGCTCATCTTGGTTATGAGTAGCCATTCTCTTGGAGAATGGAGGCGCTTGGTCTGTTACCAAGTATTTGACCTAGGGCCAAATTATGCATCCCATGGCTCAGGCACCTAGCCTGTTACCAGGAAGGCACTATAAGCCCTAGACTGGGTCTAGGCATGTGCGACAGTCTGACCCTTGATTAATGGGATTTGCATTCTTCTTTGAGGCTTAGATACCCTTGGTTAAGATACCTTATACTTGATCTTGGTGTCACACAGAGTGTGAGATAAAAGCATTAGTAACTCTCTTGGTTTATGGTGATGTACTTTGAATGGAATAAAAAGACTACAGGTGATGACCACAGGGGCACTTGAAGAAAGGCTAAAAGCAAAAGTTAAAAATACAAAAGGACTTTGGTAAAAGTCAAAAATACATAAAGGAACTTTTGGACTACAAAAAGGCTAAAGGTAAAAGTGAAAAGAATAAAAGAATAAAAGAATATTATTTTGTTCTTTCTAATTTTGGTCCACTTACAGGTGACTCAAAGGTATAAAAGAAGATCAAGCCAATTCATTATTACATACACACTTGCTCTCACAGGTACAACTGCTCAAGTTTGAAGAAGAAGATCTTGTGATTGTGCCCTAGCATGTATGAGTCTAGCTAGGGCATCATCCTGCATTGAAGAAAAACCCTAAGCTAGGGTTTCTTACTATTTTTTGTGTTATGGGTTCTTCAACAAACCCTCCTCTTCAGCAGCAAACTCTCAGACAACCATTTCCTCATAGAGTAGTTCTTCCACCTCCATGGGAAGCCTCACTCTTCTCCACGAGCTGCCTGATTTTTCTTCTCTGGGCAGTGTTGAGGGTTTAACCCTCTCTTCATCCTCGTGGGCAGGCCTCTAGAGGGCCCTGCCCTCTCGGCACCCTCGGGCAACCTGTAACAAGCATACCCATGAGGGTTTGGTCCACAGCCAACCCTCGGGTAGCCTACGGGCAGACCCTAGCAGGGCTGTTGTGGCCACACAAGCCCTCCGGGTAGCCTTTAGGCAGACCCGTGAGGGTCCTGTAGTAGCCCAGGTCTGCACAGGCCCTAGGGCAGCCCATGGGATAGGCTTCTAGCCCTTTGGGTAGCAGCAGAACTACGACAGTCAGTCGGGTAGGACAGACAGACGGACGGGCATCGTGGAAGACAAGTCGGGCAGTAGGTAAGATGGTCTGGGCAACAGGGTACACAGTCCGGGAAGCTTAGAAGTATGATCGGGCAGCAGAAAAGTACAGTTGGGATGTATGGAATGTTATACCAAAATCCTGTCATCATCATGTGATAAGACCTTTGACATACCTACTTGCCCTGAATCCTAGTACTTGGAGTGGAAACCCATGCTAATTGTCAATCTTTCATGAAAATTCCCAGCACCGCGCTTTCCCTGTTGTCCAGGAGCGGTACCTTGTTCGCACTGCCTATCCCTTGTTGTCCACAAGCGGTGCCACCACTTATGGCCCTTAGTCCATAAGCATTTCTTACCAGAACCGTTCTATCATTGAAGGAGAAACGCGGTAACCTAGGTAAAAAGGGAAAAAGAGAAGTTTCTCGAGGCTTCTAGATGACGAGCCTCATGTCTTCCCTTATCCCTATCATTGTGAGTCAGTTGAGCTCGAGATCCCTCATCCTAGGATCTTAGAGGCCACCTCATCCACTAATCTCTCAACCATCCCTATCCATTGAGCCTTAAAAATACAAGCTAATATCCATGGTTGAGGGGGGGAACTCTTAAGGTATTGTTATGCTGTTGGATTGATTACTTGGCCCAAGTCATTGGAGAGCATAGAGAGCTAGAGTCAGAGCTTATGGGGATGAGAGTGCTTAGTTTCATGGAGATGCATGTCAACTCTAAGGCTTGGTTGTAAACTTCTCCATATTTTTATCTTAATGCAAGTTGATTTCTTTCCCACATTATTGTTGTTGTTCGATTTCACATGTATGTTGTTAGATTCCTTAGTCACTAACATGGATCAGTAGATTATATTTTGGTAGTTTTGATGTGTTTGCGTGTTTAAGCTTATTGCAAGTACACAGGGTTACCATCGAAGCATCACATTCTAGGTATCTACGGCATCCAGGGAGAGTCTTCAACCTCTGTCCTTCATTTGTTCTGGATCTGAACCATTCAGACTAGTGGAACACCTTACTGTCCATAGGAGGTGAAATATTCCAACTAACAAATTTGTCGTTACCTTTGAACATGGCACTTGTCCGTACATCATGTCGGTCAATTGGGTATTCAGCTGATCTCCGCGACGATCCACTTTCATGAGTCATGTCACTCCTTTGAGTCTTTCAAAAGAATGCATTGTCCACTGTCGCATTGTGTGTTTGTCCCATTCAGTCATGCTGCCAAGTCTTTTTGTCGTGCCGCCTGATGTTCAAAGAGGATTTGAAGAAGTTTTACCTCTGTAATCTACGCAGCCTTTGTGTCAGTATCTTTGAGTCAGTCATATGGTTACTACATTCACATAATTCTAGAACTATGTTCCAAGTTTCATGTCGTTGATGTGGGACTCATCATGGCCCTCCTTCGACGAGACTTTTCCCGTCGACATCGGCTCATCATCCAAGAAATAGTCTTAGAAACAATATTTAGTACCTTGAGATCTGTATGCCTTAATGATAGATTCTCTTACTCTTGACATAGGTTCACATCATTGACCTTTGATCGATAGAATTGACTGGGTGTTCGACATCAAGACATCTATTCACACTCAGTAGATTGTACTAGAGTACCTTGGAATCATTGACATCAATGGTGATCTCCCTCACACTTGTTAACGGTTCACATCATTGACTTGTAATCAAGTGGTTTCTACCATGTTCGACTTCAAATCATTATCATCACATGGATAGAATCGTACTTTGTGGAAGACGAGACGAAGACCCTGGGTATTTGTTTAAAGCGCTCATTGCTTTTCCCCATGTTGCGATGGAGTTTTGTATATCTAGCATGGATCCACATTTGTATGGTCATGGCTATGCTCAAATTTGCGTCTGTATGACATAGATCTACATTGTATGTCTAGTAGCTATGTCCAAGTTTGAGTCCTCTATCACATGGATCTACAATGTATTCTAGTAGCCATTCTTGTTTATTCCTCTCATGGATCTGCCTTGTATTGGTCTGCAACGATAAATTTGGTTACTTGTGTCTATGAGTCAACATACTGATGTACTACAGATGCCTACTTGACAACATGCTCCGATCGAGCCGAAATTTTCACCTCGTAGCGACAACTTGTTCTCTCAAATATCTCGTTTATCATATCCCTCTAAGACTCATGCTTTGGGGGCATCATGTTATACCAAAATCCTGTCACCATCATGTGATAAGACCTTTGACATACCTACTTGCCCTGAATCCCAGCACTTGGAGTGGAAACCCATGATAATTGTCAATCTTTCATGAAAATTCCCAGCACCACGCTTTCCCTGTTGTCCAGGAGCAGTACCTTGTTCGCACCGCCTATCCCTTGTTGTCCACAAGTGGTGCCAACGCTTATGGCCCTTAGTCCATAAGCTTTTCTTACTAGAACTGCTCTGTCATTGAAGGAGAAACGCGGTACCCTAGGTCCATAAGCTTTTCTAGATGATGAGCCTTGTGTCTTCCCTTATCCCTATCATTGTGGGTCAGTTGAGCTTGAGATCCCTCATCCTAGGATCTTAGAGGCCACCTCATCCACTAATCTCTCAACCATCCCTATCCATTGAGCCTTATAAATACAAGCTCATATCCATGGTTGAGGGGGGGAACTCTTAAGGTATTCTTATGTTGTTGGATTGATTACTTGGCCCAAGTCATTGGAGAGCATAGAGAGCTAGAGTCAGAGCTTATGGGGATGAGAGTGCTTGGTTTCATGGAGATGCATGTCAACACTAAGGCTTGGTTGTAAACTTCTCCATATTTTTATCTTAATGCAAGTTGATTTCTATCCTACATTATTGTTGTTGTTCGATTTCACATGTATGTTGTTAGATTCCTCAGTCACTAACATGGCTCAGTAGATTATATTCTGGCAGTTTCGATGTGTTGGCGTGTTTAAGCTTATTGCGGGTACATAGGGTTACCATCGAAGCATCACATTCCAGGTATCTATGACATCCAGGGAGAGTCTTCAACCTCTGTCCTTCATTTGTTCTAGGTCTGAACCATTCAGACCAGTGGAACACCTTACTGTCCGCAGGAGGTGAAATATTCCAGCTAACATGGAATAGGTACAGGCAGGAACAACAGTGTTTGGCAGTTACTCAATTAAATTCGGGTAGCCTTAATTTAGTTGGGCAGGAGAGAGAAAAGGGCTAAAAGCCCTATTTTCTGAAGAATCCCTAATTGGGCATTTTTTATTATGTAATTTGGAAAATTGATCTTCTTGTATTGTGGTTAACCCTATTAGGGTTTATGGAACTTTTTGAATAATTTTTAGTCATCTCATTTACGAGATGAGTTACTAATTCTTTTTGGGGGTTTTGTCCTTTAAAGGTTTCCTCAGTGAAAAAATATTATGGACATTGTGTTGATGTGATGAATGTTATTTTATTGCACTTGTCATTTGTTTAAAGGTAGTCTGCAAATATCCCACACTGTAATAACCCCAAGACAGTATTATTTTATTTAATATTTGTGAAAATAATTTTGAAAACAATTATTTTTGCAAGAGTTAATTAAAAACTCAAAAATACTCACAAGAGGTGTGAGTGACATTTTGCACAAGAAACAAGTATTTTATTATTAATAAAAGGAAAAGACACCTGGAGAATTTAGTTACATGAGGGGACACCACCATGGCACAAGAGAACATGTGTAAGCAAGCAAGAGAGATATTTACCAATCAAATCCAATCTAAAAACTCAATAACCAGACAAGATCATAAATCATAGGGATTTATGGATTGATTGGAGATTTGATTGGGATGGCATAAGACCTGGACAAAAGCTATATATATTGGTGCACTGGGATAGCACGGGACGTCGTGTTGTGCATAGAGAAACTTTGTTGTGAATGCATGTGTTGAGTGTTTCTCCATTTCATAAGTCCATCTTTGAGCTTGTTATAGACTCCGAGAGAGAGTGCCGTGTGGAAGCTTACTTGTTGTAGCTTGTTACGGACTCTAAGAGAGAGTGTCGTGTGGAAGCTTACTTGTTGTAGCTTGTTACGGACTCTGAGAGAGAGTGTTGCGTGGAAGTTTACTTGGTGTAGCTTGTTAGGACTCTGAGAGAGAGTGTCGTGTGGAAGCTTACTTGTTGTATCTTGTTACGGACTTCGAGAGAGAGTACCACGTGGAAGTTTACTTGTTGTTCTAGTGTGCATGGTGGTGATCCAGCTCGGGGGTGGAGATGCGATCGTAGTGGTTTTGCGGTCCTCTCTTATGGTTGGGAGGAACCGATTCTCCAAGTATCTTTTCGGCATTTGCTTCAAGTAGGTGACTCTAACCTCCCTTATACTTTTTTGTGTTTCTCTTATTGAAGCAAAAATCTCTGCTGTATATTTTGGGGTTGTTACATTATGGTATCAGAGCATGGTTCAAACACTATGACCATAAGCTCATTATTTTATTTAAGAATAATAAGTTAATACTTGTTATTTTATTGACTGCGAATCAAATCTGAAAAGTATATATGTATACTTGTTATTTGATTGACTGAGATTTAGATCTTGGAAAGTATTTCACACCCTGTAATCCTTTTGATTTTATTGCCAATCCAGGATTACTTGTCTGCATTTTTTGTTATATTACTCACATCCTCTCTGTATGCAACCTATGGATACCTCCTTGACTGTTTGCATTACAAATCCAAGAATCCCCTGTATTGGTTACATCCTTTGCATGCTTTTGATCAATGGACTGCATGTTGATCTGGTATGTGATCCCATCTTGTATGTGTTTTCAACATAGTCTGCATTTGATCTTAATGACAAATATGGGATATTCGTTGTATGGGATTCCATCTTGTATGCGTGTTATAGATATGGGAAGATTCGACATTTCATTCCTTGATTATGTTTTGTAGATCTGGAAAGACCTCTATTGTTTTTGTTTTACTTGTCTGGGTATGATTTCTGCAAGACAACATTTAAAAGCTTAGTGATTCTCTCTACTGAATACGACCATAAATAGTAAGTTATGCCGCAGATTTCTAAGTCAACACTGTAACAAATGATATAACATTTGATTGCACACATCATGGCTGTAGATCTAAATATTAATACAACATTCAAGAGAATAAGTGAAGCTTGTGGATAAGGTTAAGAGATTATGCAATAGATGGAGACATCCATTTCCTTGAACTAACACCAGATATTATCATGTGATAAAATAGACAAAAAGCATGCCATCACATCTCAACGATGTCACATAAGTCATAGTGATAGAAAGTCATGAAAAAAATTTAATAACAGATTTTTTTCTTTCTAGAACATGTATGTTCCATTTTTTATCATCTGCATCTAATGGTTGAAATTCAAATACAAACCACCACTACCATCTTCACTCATTCAAAGGAGAAGGCATTCTATAATACCCCCATGACATTGCTTTTATTTTCATGTTTTGAAAATGATTTTTTATTATGTAATGAGTTATGAAACTCAAAAACTCAAATGGCATTTGCACAAGCAAACATTTTTATTTATTTATTTAATAAAGAAAATAACACTTGGAGAACTCAACTACATGAGGGGACACCAACCATGGCACCAAAGTGGCACCAAAGAACATGTGTAAGCAAGCTAGAGTGATTGATACCAATCAAATCCAATCCAAAACTCAACAACTAGACAAGATCCTAAATCATAGGGATTTAAGGATCTGATTGGAGATTTGATTGGGATGGCATAAGACCTGGACAAATCTATTTATATGAGTGCACTGGAATAGCACGGGACGTCGTGTTGTGCATGGGGAAAACGATTGCTGAGTGCATGTGTTGAGCATTTTTCTATGTTATAAGTCCATCGTTGTAAAAGAACTTGTTACAGACTCGAGGATTGAGTGCCGCGAGTAAGTTACTTGTTGTTCTGGTGCATGGTTGGTGATCCAGCTCAGGGGTGGAGCGAAGCAAACCGTTGAGTTGGTGCCTCCTATAGTTGGGAGGAGTTGATTCTTCAAGTGTGTCTTTCCCTGGATACAAGTAAGTAGATCTGATTTTTTTATATACTTCAGCTTGACTTATGGTTGATTGCTTACCAATGAAATGAACCGTAAATGGGATATTACTAGATCTTTAAATTGTACTTTAAGAAACATATAGTTATGTGAAAGAATTGGTTCTTATTTTCGATTTGCAAAGTCTGTCGTTTAAATTATCTTATGGATCGGTTACAAGATTAAAATTTTCTTTGAATGTCAATATACTCAAACCTTGGTCTCTATGTTGTATTATATTTATATCATCATATTGAACGGACAGATCCTAGGTCCAAGTTCTGCATGGTTTTTCACTTCGACTCTTGATCTGTATTTATATATTTTAGTTCTTGTGACTTTGTACAATGTATACTGTGCATGGGATTCAATATGTAGAGCTCGTGAGTCAGATATTTTAGATGCATTTGTTTGTAATAATGTTCGTTCATGATGTTTGCTGGCAGTGCTTGCCCTTGGTGGAGTCTTGCGGTTTGATATGGGAGTTTTTTTTAATTTGTTGCCACATAATTTCACATGTTTTGTTTTTATGCATTCCTTTACTTCTGTAATAACTTGCTCAAACGCTCGAAGAGAGAATAAATCAGAGGGATTTCATGGGAATAAGCATTTTTTTTTACCCTACAAGATCACTGAGAATTTACTAAAATTCCAGATCGAAGGGAGTATTAAGGTTTTTAGTTTCTGACTTGTTACTAAAAGTTTCTTTTTCTCTTGGCCTCATTTTTTTTTGTCCATGCTTTTGACCAGTTGTTATGGGTTTCGAGTCTTAGTTCCTTTTGAGACCTCTCTGCGACCTCTACTACAACACTTTATCGAGACTTCTGAAATAGTGTTTCTTTCTCTAATTTTTTTCAACTTAGTCCTCTCGAAGCTCAGGCTTGTTACACCCTACTTTTGCCATGGAAGTTCGTCGTCGAAGCCCTAGAGTCTATTGTGTAGTTAACTAGTCTTGCAAGTGTCGCTCTCCGAGCTTTTTTGAACCAAAACTTATGGGTTTTGTTTGGAGTTTTTGTTGATTCATTTTTTTCTCCCCCTCCACCTCTCCAAATCGTCAATCCTGCTCCTATTATCTGCACAAGGAAGAACAAGACAATGACATAACCATCGTAGGCTACCCTTCGGTTTGGAAACCCAGAGATCCATTGAAATCCCACCAGGGTTTGAACCCGCGATGCTTTTCAAGAGAATCAATACAGCGCATGAAATAGTGTAACATGCCATGGTGCCACCCGAATTCATGTTTTAATGGAACATAAGCAACAATACATCCCCTGCCATTTTCTCCCCTTTCCCTCTTTCTTGGAATCTTGACTGGTTTGTTACATCTGAACAATTTATTCCATTGGGTTTCGTTTTATCTTTTGTTTTGTTCACACTCGTAGAAATAAAGTTTTAATGGGATGTGATTTTTGCAATCAAATAAATGTTTGAGAATGTTTTTACTTAAAATATTCAATTTATATTTATAATCTGATAAATATGTTAGTTTTAATTGTTTGAAAGAAAAAAATATAGGTATT
>LPNX011073937.1:0-82173 GCA_001517045.1 Pseudotsuga menziesii | reverse complement strand
ATATATATATATATATATATATATATTGTATGGATGGGTTTGGGGTTTATAACATTAATACATATTTAATTAAAGGAGAAAAACTCAAAAAAAAATGTAATATTTTATTTGCTATGAAATTTGGCAATAAGGATCATTGAATATTAAGTCATTAATGATTAAGCGAGTGATACATATTTAAGAAGTGAATGTTATGTTAATAGAGTATAAATTAAGTTGTCTTTAGATGTTTCATGATTTTTTTAAATTTAGCATTTGGGTACATTACAATGTGGTATAAATGTTTAATAATAAAATCTCCATTCAACAAATAATCTAGTGTGGTATTTTTTCCCATTATTAGCTTAGAGTTAGATGATTATGCATTATTCTATGGGTATGTTTTATGGGTACGTTACACATTCTCTCTGCTTCCACTCAAACATTGTATACTGGAATCATACATAAGAGTTTGACTGCCTAGTTTCTCTAGAAGTACAACCTTTGGCTAACCTATCTAACAGAGTGCAGAGAGACAAAACAGCTGGAACACAAGCATTAGCTTCTTTACCAGAGCACAACCTAGCAAGAAATGAAGTTGAAGAGAGAGATACATCTACAAATTCTTTTGAGAAACTAGATTCATAATTGTAGCAAATTGAAAACTTTAAAATTCATAATTATATGTCTGATCTCAAAACTCAGAATTATCTTCATCAGACTAAAGCTGCAACATTGGGCTTGAGACTAGTTGCTAATTTTTTTTCAAAGCTTCATGCCAACTGCACTTCATCAAGACTATTCTGGAATAAGCCATTCCAATCTCTAGCCTTTTTCTTCAAAACATCACATGTACGATTTTTTACCAAACTCAAACTGTATAACACAAGGGTTTTTGCAACTTGGAAGGGAACACTCCATCTTGTATGCATGTTGTGATGATCAATTGCACTTATGAGGACCTTCATGTCCAATCTTCAAACAACAATTTTTGCTGCAATTGGATGATTTGTCAAATAAAGAACAGATCTCCACACACGTGTGATTTTTCTTTTTTGCAATCATGATTCCCTTCGTGACCTGCCAAATTCCAACATTTCTCCACTTCATTTTCTCGGTATAATTGGAGAGAACAGTATGTTCACTTCTGAGGACAAACATGGATACCCATATAAGAGTGATCAAAGGGATGGTGGAACACATCGCCAATAACAAACAAATCATTTACAACCACATACAGAGAGTCCCTGTTTCAAATATGAAAGGACTAAAACTGCCTCTAGCTGCAACCGTTGGACATCATTACTTCCAGAAAATTCTTCAGTGTTACAGTCACGTTATAGCAAAGCCACTTTGGAACATGATCATGTCGTCTATCGGCCAACGCCCCTAAAAAATCCTGAAATTTTGAGTGCCATAAATCACCATTTTTGTCACTTATTTCCAAGACACTATTTTTGTCACTTCTTTCCAAGACACTTTCTAGTTTTGATATGAGATGACACAAAATTTAATCATTTGATGTAGATTCATTGAGAGCTGCAAGCTCCAAGCCACTGTCTTGCAAATCAATAAAGAGATCCCCCTTTACTATTGGAGCATCACTTACCTCTTCCCGTGAGTCAAAAATCATAAGTACTTTGTTGCCACCTGGAATAGAAAGGCATCCTGCCGTAACAATATAAATCAAGTTCCTGTGAAGGATATCCACCTTCATGGCAACACGTTTCAAATCTACAGTGGTTCAATCCTTTGCTACTATCTGGGCCATAACAAGCTTCAAATCTCTCAACAAGGCACAACTACTCTCATAACTATGTCCCAAATCTTCTTCTACAGTCAAAGCAATATCATCTAGGCTTTGTTGATTATATTCTCGTCGAGTAAAAGGAGGCAATGTAGCAACTTCAACCTCTCCTCCATACATCTTTGTCAGAAAGTTTTCACGAGATCTTTTACAAATTTGTAGAAGTTTGAGGCAAAATTCAGCTTTCAATTCCTCTAAATCTTAAAAGGACCATTATGCAAATTACATACGAGTAGCAAGTTTGTAACTAGTTGGGCTGCTTAGTTTCATTTGTGAGGATACTTGCTATTTTATTATTATTATTATATATATGTGAAACTTTATATGATGGTAATTATCGGTGGGAGTAAAATGGTTGACTTTGTTTGCAGTGTTAAATTTTTAGTTTGTCTTAATCTACCTAGTGAATTTGTGGCCAACAATGTAAAGCATCTGGCCAACCCCTAGGCCCTAGCTTGTCACCCGAAAAAAATCCTGTGTAACCATAATCCAAAACGCCAACAACCATGCGATCATATCAAGATTAGTTTTTTTTCTCTGCGATCTTTGATCAGCGGCAACCCACTCTCTATTCAGATTCTTTGTAGAAGCAAAACCGCCTCTTGTAACACCCCAGTTTTGACCCCGTTTGCATTAAATGTATATGATGTATATATTGTAATTAATCGTGGTGTGGAGCTATAGGTAAGAGCCCCACCATCGATTTAACGTTATATGTTCGGCGATTAAAAGTGATGCCGATGGTATTTTGTGCTAGCCATGCACATTATAAATTGGACATCATGTAAATATGCATTTTAATTAAAAATACCCACACCCAGCTATGCCAATGCAACAATAATGAGAAGGGGCATGATTTCCTAAGGATAAGGTGGGGGGTATTCAAACCTTTGGGCCAATGGGGAAAAGCCAAATGTCAGAGGGAGAACCCATCAAACTGTCAACTATCTTTCTTGTCTCATTCACCCAATCATTTATTACTGCCAGAAATTGGTTGGGTTGGTTATTGCATGGGATGGGAAAGGTATGACAACCCAAATTCGAATTGGAGAAGCCATCAGTTGTTGGGAAACGCATTTTGACTCCTTGGGCAAGCAAAAACCCAAAAACGTAGGCCATTCTACCATGATTTTGTGTTTGGATGTTTTCCTCACAATTTTTCCTTCACGTGAGCCCTCTCAGGCATTCTAAACCTCTTGTGTGTGAAACCATCCACGTTTTTGGTCTTCCCCACGATTTTGGAGCTCCCGGCATTCACCATTTGCATTCTTTGTTGCATTCTTCATTTTTCCCAAGGTTGGGAAGTGTTTTTGTTAATGATCAGGGGTTGGGATTACTCTTGGGCGTTTTTGGGTTGTTTCCACCTCTCCACTGTTGGGTAATTTCGTGTTTCAGAGTTGCACAGCCAATGGGGGGGGCAAAGCCACGAATTTTGGGTGTCGATTGAGTTCGTTGTGGCCACGTTAGGGCCATAAACGAATTTGGAATTCGAATTGCTGCTAAGGGGGTTGTTTTACCCATCTGCAAATTCATTTTGGCTCCCATGTCGATTTTTCATCTATCCCAGATCTAGAAATTGTTGTGTACGCCTCTATTGTTTTGGATGAACTGTTTTTGGAGTGGAAATGAGGTCTGAGCCTGCTTGATAAACCTAGTGTGTGTAGGAGCCTCACAAACAGAGCGAGAGGGCTGACTTTCTTCTCTGCACCCCCTGAATAGCATTGGAAGGGAAGGCATAGCCCGAGGGACTGTGTAGCAGAGAAGGGGATGCTTCCTTGTGTTGGGTGTGTGTGGATGTTTTAGAAGTTAGGCTAGTTCTAGTGTAGGTGTCCATAGCTCTTGGATTGAGCTCACTAGCTTAGCATCCAACCTTTCCAGCTCCTTGTTAGCCTGATAAACCCCACTGTGTTGGCTTGGTTGAGTTTTGTGTATTCTTGGCTATGTGTGAGCCTGCTAGTTTCCCCTTATTCCTTGTGGAATCATGCCCAGCTTGGGGGTGGCAATGTTGTTGAGCGATTGATGAGCACACTGGCCTATGGTTGGGTGGAACGTTGCAGCGACGTAGCTGGTTGCGGGACAAGCTTCTTTTAAGATAAGTATTATTGTGTTTAATTCCTTGCAACTGTGTTGTTTTATAAATATGATGAACTTGTTAATATGTTGAATGAAATGATTTTGCTTTCGTTGTTTAATAATTATTTATGCATCTGTGTATGTTTATTTCCAACGCATTTTATTTTACGTTCATGGAGCTTAGTTTGTCTGAATTGTCAGCATTATAGTCGCGTCCTCTCGTCGATAGAAACGTAAAGACGTGACACCTCTCTCCGAATTGATTAAACCAAAATTTATGGGTTGATTCATTTTCCGCCTCATATCAATCTCCAGCTTGGTTATATGCTAGCAACCCCTGGTCAATTTTTACATTTAACTCATGGATACGCCAAAACTCGGTTAGGATCGCATAGTTGATTGAGAGTTATAACAAATCAACCGCGAGTTTAAATAGTTTGAACCCTTTTTATCAAATTATATACAAAGAACCGAAAGCTATGTTTTAGATTCTTTAAACATGTCACTTTTTTAAACCGTAAGTTTGGAATCGTCTAATGACATTGTGGTGTATTAAGACTTCTACCTACTTTTCCCAAAATAAAGATGAAGAATCGGGACGTGTCTTAAATTTAGTACATGGGGGTATGTTAGCATAGGTATTGTTATTGAGGAAAAGAATATATATATGGTGGTATTTTAATGAACGGAATGGATGTTAAAAGAGATATTGTATATGTAGGTAGTTAGTGCATTGTCCATTTAAATGAATAGTTAAATATATATATCTTATGGATTATGGATTTATAGTGTTGATGAATATTTATTTATATATTAAATATAGTTATAGGATATGATTGTTAATTTCTAACCGAAAAAGTATGTTAACCATTTGGAAAGCAAGATCTTGTTTTATTTTTACAATTAGCAGTTAAAATAAAGAAGTGTCACATAGAGTATATCTTTTTTTGTTTTGTTTTGAGTGTGAGGATATAAAGAAAAAAAACATTAAAAAAGTGTAATATTTGTTTTAGTATGAAAGTTGTCAATAGGATCATTAAATAATAAGTCATTAATGCTTAAATTAGTGATATTTTTTTAAGAAGTTAATGTTATGTTAATAGAGTGTAATGGAAGCATTTTTTTTTATAGCTATTTTTATAAATTTTTGAGGTTTAGAAGTTGGGTACATGACATATTATGTTCCCATCCTATGTTTGTTTGGAAGAAATGACATATTCTGTTCCCTATTTATGAGGGAAGAATGCATAGTTTATATTTTATGAGAAGTACTTTTTATATGATTATATGTTTGTTAAAAGTTTGTTTGGAAGAAATGTCTCCATATTGGATTATTGTTTTGAAGAGTCAATATATTCTACTCTTTATTAGTATGTAAGTTATGTAAAGCAGGGGAACCCAACTATCCAAACCAATGTAGGGTTCCAAAAATTCAAATATAAATATCATTAAAAAAATGTGAAAATTTATTGAAGGGGATATAACCATGGAACAATGAAAAAGGAAACTGGCCTTTCCCTTGATTTTCCAAGCTGGTGGTTTCATTCCTCATGGATAATTGGGTATAGATTAGGCATGTCTCTTGTATTTTTTGGCAACAAATATCATCTAATCTAGGTGTACTTTCATATGGTCTTTAATTTCTAGGTTTTACATTTCTTGCACAAGCTCTTGGTACATAATTGGGATTTTCTACTTGAGATATTTGTAGTGCATAAGACATTTGTTACTTAACATATTATATAACTAGTATATATATAACAATATGCACACCATTGTGTAAGGTTATACTTGTCTTAACTCTTTAAATAGCTAATATGCAATGTACTATGTAAATCATTGCTCCTAAAATAGTATACCAGAAAAATTATTAATGTGGAATGGAATTTTATAAAAGGAACATGTTCTACAATCATAGTTGATAATGCATTGCATATATAATGATTATAAGTTAAGAAGGCCCCACAAAACATAACCTCAATATTGTTGACAATGTTGGTCTTGAATTGAAGTGGGATACTATTTCATCAATAAAACTTAATAAAAAATTTGAATCTAAGTCTCATAAACCCCTTTCATAACACAATTGTTATACATCGCCTCTTTATCCTTTAAAAACAAATCTTCCTAATCTACCATGGTCTTTACCTTTTATTAGCTTCCTATAACCAAAGATAAATAAGTCCTAAACTTACTCAATTTAATGTACGAAACTCATGTTCCATAGAATATGTCCATGTACAAGACTTTTGTAGTGATTTTAGTCTGTGTGCATGGCCCATGCACCCTAACACTTATTCCTTTTAGGATCTATGATCCTATGAGTTTACATGGTGTTAGATTGTTGCTCATGGCTTGAGCCTATACATGATGCCCGACTTTCCACTTTTAATAGGTTATTTGGATTCAATATATATGCACAAATTGTGTTAAGAATGATCACAACCAACTTAGAATTGGATCTGTTTATATGTGTGTGTGTTTGTGTTGATGCTACATGGATGGGCATCGCCACCTGTTCGACATATGAATTTATCTAGTCCTCCTTTTTCCATGTCGGCAGGGGTCCTGGAGCTTTTTGTCTCCACTAAGTTGGGGACTTCAAATATTTCAATGGGAGGTGGTTTCCCAACGAGCATTTTCTCTTCAAGACTCCTCACAAGCCCTAAAAAGTTTCATCATGAAATTCTTGGTCTAAAGGTGTAAACATAAGGAGTCTCTGCGCAACTTCCACTACTCAAGGGATAGCCACAATTTTTTCGGCCTCACCCCAAAGAAATATTGATGAGGAGAATGTGTTTTTTAATGCAAAGGAACTTTATTCACAGGTTGAAGGAGTAAGGATTTAGAACCAATTTGGGATGTATTTCCATGGAGTAATGATTCAAACTCTTTTGGATGATGATTGAAAGTCAGAGGGTTACTATTTTCCCTGACTCCCTCCAATACTTCCCAATCTTGTCGACCATCCATCTAAACCCTCACTATAATATTTAAGGTTCATTGTAGCACTGCTCGATCTGGTAGATCACAGTGGAGGAAAAAAATCATGCGTAGCTTGGAAGTAGGGTTTCCATTATCCCTAGAGTTGAGGGGCATAAGACAAGTGTGGACGGCTTGACTTCACAAAGGAGAACCAGTGCTTCAGAAAGAAAAACAAAGGAGTTCCAAATGGAAAACTCATGAATATGGTGCTTAGGTTGGATATCAAAGTCTCTAAGGCTACACATATGGTGGAATTTACATTGGTTAGGCATGTTAGGGGGAGAAATTTCAAATTGCAATCCCTAAGGAATTGGGTGGAGTGTAACTGGAGAAACACCCTCGGCACCTTTCCCTCGATAAAAACTATGGCATGGAGTTGGTTCATGTAAAATGTTTCTAGTAAGGAGGAAGTCGAGAGGGTTCTGCAGTCCTCATGGAGTATAGACACCACTATGGTATATCTCAAAAATGGACACCACTATTTGATGTGAGTAAAGAGTGAATGGATGTGGTTCCATCTTGGGTGCAGTTGCCAGGGTTATCGGCTGAATTTTGGAATGTTGAAATCTTTAAGGATATTGGAAATAATATGGGATTTTTTCTGGAATTCGACATGTCATTTGATCATATAGGAAAAATGTTAGTATTATGGATCCTAGTTTACCTAAATCTAAGAGATGGTTTGGAAGACGAGATCAGCTTCGTAATGGGGGATAAAATTTACACACAAATGGTTAATTATGAAGGGATCTCATTCCACTGCCATCAGTGCCATAAACATCGTCACAATGATATCTAATGTACACTTCCATTCAGGATGCAGAAGAATTCTACCAGCTCTTTTCCCTTATAGAATTTTAGGAAATGATATGTTCCTCTAGTGGAATGAGAGATGGCATAAACAAGATCAAACATGGAGAGGGGCGATAAAGAGATGGTGCACTATTTCATGAAAGTGGTGGGTAGTGCAATAGAGAAGTGTCCACCATAGGATGATTTGTCTACAGTAGAACTAAAATTAAGGTAAAGGAGGATATTAGAGACTAAGGATCAGTGGAATCAACTATGGGAAAAATGGTGGAGGATAATACAAATGAACGGGTGATGGATCTAGGTATCCAAAATACCCCCTCTATCCCTTTGAGTTGTTTAATAAATTCATTTTCAATTTTGGTACAAAATCGGGTGGATTTAATGCTTTACACTCCGCAATCGAACCCCCAACATATTTTCCCTCTACCCCCATACTTGGAACCTCCTCTATCCATCTATTTCCAAGATTTGGATCCTCCTAACCCATCCTCCCCTGTCAAACAACATTCATATGAACCTTCCATTGATTCAAAGGAACTCACTATAATTCATCAACTCACAAATAGATATATAATGACTTTTGCATAAAATGATCCAAAGGGCTCTTTGGGGCTCAGAAAAATCCCTTCTCTTCAACCTAGCGGGAGGGGGAGAGGGAGAAATTCAAAATTCATGAGAGGAAAAGAGAGGGCTATTATGTATATGATGTTAGGAATACAACTCTCCATCACTAGGGAACTTATAGCAATGCAATCCCCTTATGAGGTTAACTGATAAAGATTATTTCATTAAATTGTTGAGGGGTTGTCAGTGCCCCCAAAAAATTGGTATTGAAGTGGTTGATGGTTGTAAATCAACAAGACATTCTTCTTCTACAAGAAACTCTTGGAGATGGTCAGATGGTTGAAAAGTTACTAGAGGGATTGTTAAAACAATTGAAGTTCGTGCGTGTTGATGGAAGAGGTATATCGTGAGGCATTGTAGTTGGATGGAACCCACATTCTATACAACTATAAAGTACATGGGGGTTTTCTTCAAGACTCAGTATGGTCCTTGGTGTCCTAAGATGGGTAGAAGTCTTATTGTACTCAACATCTGTGGGAATAAGCAGGATCATATTCCTTTTTGGGATTTTCTACTTTCCAAATACTTCATGTCTTGTGACTCCCTTATTATTAGAGGTGACCTAAATTTTTCTATTGGAGCAGCTGAAGTCTGGGGTGACAGAGCCAAAGCATATCCTCTTACATACTATTTTGTATCAAACTTAGTGAGGGGGGATGATTTATATAGGACCTATCAAATTGAGGAATGCCTAGTGAAACAAGAGAAGGGGACCTGGCAGAGTTGAAAAGAGACCGGACCAGTTCCTAATTTCATAAAGTTTTGTGAAGATCCCATTAAGGTCAGCAGTGGGTGAGCTCTAGGGGGGGACTTAGATCATTATCCCATATTTCTAGAGATGGCAAGGGATGATCAAAATCCTTCCAACCATTTCAAATTTAATTCTTCTTGGATAATAAATGGAGTATTCAAATCTATTGTAAAAGAAAACTAGGTTCCCATCTATATGGAGGGGTGTCATGCAGTTGTAGTACAATTTGTGAAAAATATCTCAAGGGTAAAAAATCATATGAAGGATTGGGCACATGAAAATAGGTTAAAGGATGGTAGTGAACTAAAATGGGTTGAAGCAACAATTCAAGATATATATGATTTGGAAGGGGGAGGATACATTACTCCTAGATAAAAAGAGAACCTTCTATCATTGGAAAGAAATAAGAGGAATTTGCTTGAGTAAAAGGAAGTTGCCTCGAGATTAAAGAGTTGGGAAATTTGGTTAGAATGTGGAGATGAAAACACAAAATTTTTCCAAGCCTATGTGAAAGGTAGTAAAATTTTCAATACCATCTAGATCCTGAATGATGATGAAGGGACCCTAGTAACTACCTAAGATGGTTTGGCTCATATTGGAAAAAATCACTTTAAAAACATGTTTAAGGAATATGTCACGAAATCGATTGCAGAGATTATTCGAATGGCCCTGTTCTTACTTGGTTTTTTAAATGATGAAGAAAATGGGGACTTAATGAAAGAAGTCACTGAATATGATCTGAAATAGGTTCTTCACAGTTTTCAAAGGGATAAAATCCCTAGAGAGGATGGGTGGTCAGTTGAAGTTTTTGTTGGGATATTTGATTTAATCGGGGATGATAAACTAAAGGTGGTGGAATGACATTGAAAGGAATGCACTCTAAATTCTAATTTCATAGCCATAATCCCAAAAACAGACAACCCCATCTCTATGGAGGATTTCCACCCAATTTCTCCATGCAACTGTATCTATATGGTAGTGAAAAAAGTGATTACTAGAGTGTAGATGATTGAAGAAGATATTCTCCTTCATGGTATCCAAAGAACATTTTTGGTTCTTGGAGGGACGTCAAATTCATGAATCCATTGGAGTGGCACGGGAAGGGTTACACGGTATCAAGGTCCAAAACCTAGAGGGTTCAATTATAAAATAGACCTTTCAAAATCCTATGACCGAATGAGATGGACCTACATATATATTCGTCTAACTCACCTTGGATTTGATATTACTTTCATCAATTGGATATTGTGTTGCATACAAACGGTCTCCTTCGCTATCCTCATTAATGGGGAAGCTTTACCTTTTTTAGGGCTAAGAGGGGACTTAGAAAAGGTTTCCTTCTCTCCCCTTTTATTTTTCTATTGGTTGCAAAAGGTTTCACTAGGGAACTGGAAGTTGTTAGTAACAAGGGAGAATTTATGGGAATCTCTCTTACCTCAACACTTAGAGTCACACACCTGCTTTTTGTAGATGATATTCTAATTTTTGTAATGGGCATTGTGGGGATGCCCACAAACTGGAAAAAAATATGAATTATTTTCACTCACTACAGGTATGGTCATAAATGTTCGAAAGTCCACACACTCTATTCATGGACTAGAGGAGGAGGGAGTAAAGACATATAAGAAGTTGTTCCCATATGAAAAATATATTTTCATGAAGGGATACAATACCCGAGTTTTTAGTTAAAACCAAGTAACTATAGGAAAGTAGACTGGATTTGGTTCATTAGCAAATTAGAGAAGAGGCTAAAAATTAGAGCTTTAGATGGTTGTCAAGGGAAGGAAGGATTATATGTTGATGTATTTGTAACTTCAGAAGATATTGTGATGTATATTGTCATTGCATGTTGTTGTAACCCCATTGGGGATGTGTTTACCCCCTTGTGGGATGTCTTAATTATGTCTAGAACTTGAGGTATAACCTCCATTGTAAGTCGGGGAAATAGTCCCCAGTGTAACATCATGTAATGCATATTTGGAGTATTTTTGGGAGAGGTAGGCCCTGTTAGGGAATACAAGTGGGCCATAGTATTATATTTGGTCAATCACTTAAAAGGTATAAATAGGGAGGCACTCTCCCTCATTTATACACACCTCACACTCTCAAGTTTGCATGACAGAGAGAGAGAGACAAAGGGAGGAGAGACAGATAGCTGTTGAATACTTCTTATTACTGCTTTTAATCATCTTACTATTCCGAGGAAGTTTGCGGGGTTTTATCCTTTATGGTTTGCTCGATGAAAATATTTATGTATTGTGTATCTCTTATATCTTATGCATCTAGATGTACTTGTTATTATTTCAGACAAATATCCTAATTAAGCTAATAAGATCTAGAAAAACTAACATGGCATCAGAGCCTCTCTAAAAGAAAGCATTGTGCAGCTGTTGAAACTAGGGATTCCAAGTTCAAGGTGTTCTCTCCATAGATCATTAAGAAAAGAGGGTTATGATAACTCGCCTTAGTAGGAAGCATATTTTGGTGGAAGCAGTTTCAGAATTGAAGAAGTTTCATTTTTTAACCTGTCACTAGTGTTGCGAGGAACTAGGGCATCAAGTTTTGGAGGCTTCCCACCTCAGTTTTCAGAAAGTGACCTTTCTTAGAAACTTGCCTTAAGGAGGCACATATTTCTATCGAAACTGAATTCCCAAAATCAAAGTTTGGAAAATTAGGGTTTCTCTCACAAACCCTAGGTCAGCCAACTCCAGAACTAGGTCGGACACCTCAAATAGGTAAGATCTAAATCTTTTCTATTTCCATTTGAGGTTCTCATTTGAAAAATATGACTCATCATACTCTGATCCAAGTCGTACTCAGGTGCACGCTGGGGAAAATAGTTGACTGAATGAGTCGATCACTATTATGGTGGAAGCATAGAAAAAGAACAAGTAAAGCAGGAAATACACTATATCAACAAAAAGTATGCACACAGAAAATATGCAAGAATTCGAACCAATTTCTATATTACTTCTTATCCATGAAGGTTGGTTTATTGTTACAATGATGTACATTTTTATATAGAATATTGATATGCTTGGGTGACTACCCGTTACATTTAGTTACAAGAATTTATAACAGTTCAGAAGTTCAACCATTGCAGATTACTGGAAGACAGAGACATTATGTTGATGTTAGACAGGTGTCAAAAAGGCATGTCAAGATGTTGTATATTGATTGAAAAACATGTCAAGGTATGTCGAGGTCAGTTGTGTCAAGGTTCGGACTTGTCAAAGCCAATGTTGAACCTGTTGAAGTAGTCGAAGTTCGACAACATGCCAACTATTGGTTGAAGCATTCCTCCTTAAGAAACAATGGTCTCCATTATGTATTCATTTAGGTGAGGAAACTTGTTCGCTACTTCAGTAGCAGAGTACAATTTTCCTTACATGGGGAGTTGTCCAACTTTAGCAACTTGAAACAAGGGAATAGATTTTTTCCTTGTATGGTGTATGCATTGTTCAACAATGGTGTCATAAAGAAGAGGTTTCTGAACACCTAGATGGATGTCTTTGGGTTCTTCTATCTACAATTCGTTATGTTCCAACAAAGGTGCATGTTATGGTAGAAGTATATCTACATTAAAGACTGGATGTAGGACAAGGCATGCAAGAATGTCGAGCTGAAAATAATTTTCTCCAATCTGCTTAAGGATATTGTATGGATCATATCGCAAAGGTTTCATCTTTTTGTATCGACCAGTGAAGCGCTCCTTTTTAGATGTAACCATACATGATCCCCAATTTGGAATGAATGAGGAATATGATGCTTATCGTGTCAGGCCTTATATTTTTCATTAAATCATTGTAACATTTCATGTGCTTGCTTCTAGATGTTGTATATTTGATCTCTAAACTTTAATGTTTTCTCCACTTATCGTCCTTCGAAGTTGGTGTCATTCAACTATGTCAAGGAACTAATGAAGTCGATATGCATTGAGGGTTGAAATCCATAATCAATCTCAAATGGAATATTTCCCATAGAATTGTGTTGAGCACGATTGTAGCTGTGTTGTATGTATGGAAGGTTGTCATCCCATGTTCGACGATGCTTGTGATTGTACATGTGAAGCAGTTGTGCTACCAAGCAATTTACAAATTCTGTATGTCCGTCTGTCTATGGATGGAAGGTTCTCAACAAATAAAGTCTCGTGTCGAGATATTACCAGAGAGTTTTCCAAAAGGTGCTGACAAATCTAGCATCTCTATCAGAAATAATGGTCGTTGGGAGGCCATAATGTTTCCACACATGTTCGAAGAAGAGTTGAGCAGTTTGTTGTGTTTTCATGGTCTTATTGCATGGTATGAGTATAGCCATCTTGGAAAATCTGTAGACTACTACTAAGATCGTGTCATGTTGATGTTTGGTAGTAGGATATCCCATTAAGTAGTCCATAGAAATAGATTCCCATGGCTGACTAGGAACTAGTAGGGGTGTGAACATTCCTTTTCGTCGATTCGGCGGTTTAGAAATGGCACAAACTATGCACAATCAAATGTACTTATTGACGTCAGATTTAAGTGAATGCCAATAAAAATAATTTTGGAGGATAACAAGTGTTTTTGTTACTCTAAAATGTCCTGCAATCTTGTTGTAGTGTGCATCCTAGATGAGCTTCTGTCGATGCTCACCGGTCTGTACACAAAATTGTCCAAGCTTGTATAGCAAGGTGTCCTTCAGGAAATAGTCTGTAGTAGACATTGTGTCAGCTTGAAGCTATCGATAAATTATGGAAAATTCACTATATACCGAATACAATTATTGCCAAGTAGTGGTGTCATAACCCTGCATACTCATCATTGTATATAGTATAGTAATGGTTGGTCGGCTGAGAGAATCAGCTGCAGCATTGGATTTGCATTTTTGATACTTAATTACCAACTGAAATTGTTGAAGATAATTAATCCACTTGAGTTGTCAAGTTTGCTGTAGTTTTGACTGGGACAGAGTGAAGTTCAAAGGTTTATGTTCAGTGAGGATGATCGTTTCCTTGCCAGGAATGTAGTTACTCCATTGCTTAAGATCTTGCACAATGGCATGCAGTTCTTTTCCATATGTTGAATACCTTCTAATAGTTTTGTTGAAATTCTCAGAATGAAACGTGACTAGCTGAATTGACTGAGTGATCACTGTGCCAAGAGAATATTTTGATGCATTTGTCTCAATCTCGAAGGGCTGATGCAAATTAGGTAGCACAAGAACGGATGCAGTACAAATCTTGTTTTTGAGTTGTTCAAAAGCTTGTTGTTGTGTCAGCGGCCATTTAAAGACATTTTCCCATTTTCTTTAGTAAATTAATTCAAATGCCATGCGATGTAGCTAAATCCAAGTATGAACCATCGATAGAAATTCGCCAAACCAAGAAAAATTCTTAGTTCATGAATGTTTTTAGGAATGGGACAATCTTTGAGGATCTGTACTTTTTATGGGTTGACATGAATGCATCCAGAGCCAATTACATACCCCAATTAGTTGATGTTGGTCATCGCAAATGAGCATTTTTCCATGTTGAGATATAGTCCATGTTGCTAGAGAGTGTTGAAGACTTGTCAAAGTTGTCTGACATGTTCTTCCCATGATCGATTGAAAATAAGGATATTGTCGAGATAGAAAATGACACACTTGCCAACGAAAGGTCATAGAAGGTCATCCATATAACTCATGAAGGTTGCAGGTGAATTGATTAAGCCGAAAGGCATGACTAACCATTGAAAAAATACTTGATTGGTCTTGAAAGTCATTTTCCATACATCGGTGGACTCTATTGTAATTTGATGATATCCCAACTTAAGTTTGAGTTTCATAAAGAAATTAGCACCTTTCAGACTATCAATGAGTTCATCTATCCATGGAAGAGGGTATATGTTCTTTACTAATTTTTTTTTGAGAGCCCGATATTCGATACACATGCACCAAGTCCCATATTTCTTTGGAACTAGGATGACTAGACTTCCACAAGGAGAGGAGCCAGGGAGGATATGACCTTTGTCGATCAAATCCTGGATTTTCCTATGAATCCCTTCATTCTAGAGAATGGATATTATGTAAACAGATGCACTAGGTAATGAAGAACCAGGAACAAGTTCAATGGAGTGTTTTACCTGACAATGCAAAGGTACTATGTTCGTCTCTTGAAATATGTTCTAGTATTCCTCAAGAATGTGGTCGATTTGTTGTTATTGTCAGGAGCTGCGATGGTCGGTGAGTTGAATCGTTGTCACGGTATTCTTGGAATGTTGATGCTTTATCATAATTAATGCAAACTTCTGAGCATGATTGATAAGCTTCTTTGTTTGTTTGGCAGATATCATAGCAACCGTTGATCTGAGTTGTCACTCTGGTTTGCCATACCATTGATTCCTAATTTTGACAATTACCTTCTGAGGTTGTGACTGATATGTACCGTGTCAATACCATAGGTAAGGTTTTCCAAACTGGGCATTGGTTATAGAAAGTGGTGCCACATCACATAGTACTTCATCTTAAAAAATATTAATGAAGTAGGTGAGTCTACATTGATGTGTGATTCTTAGTTCCTGTCCATCCTTCATCCTACTGATGTTGTAAGGCTGAGGATGTGGAGTGGTGACAAGACCTAGGCTCTTCACAAGATATTTAGAAGCAAAATTATTATGGCTACCATTATCCATAATCAGATGTAATGGATTTTTCTAAACCCATATCTGTGTATGGAACATGAGTTCTTGTTCCTCCTCATCAAAGATAGTTGAGGTTGTCAGAGTGGTTGAGGTCAAATCCAAGAGGCTTGATGCATCTGGATCAAATTCTACCAAGGTTCTATCAAACAAGTCGGATGTCAACAATTTTGCCAAAAATTTCTTTCGAGCTTTGCATTCTGATGTATCATGCCATGTTGAATTATGATAGTCAAACCATTTCTAGGTAGGATCTTGTTTGTTTTGATCCCTCCTGTCTTTCTGGAATGTCTTCTTGTGATGGTTGGGCTTTGGCAGAGTCGGTTAATAAGGGTTCTTAAACTTATCGGATTCGGATGGTGACTTCTTGTCAGATGTTCGACCTCTTGTCTTGTTCGCGAAACATGATTTTCCTTTTTGTTTAGATTCAATCTTGATAGCGTAATGAAATGAATCTGCAAGTGTACTAACAGTCACAAACCCAATCTCTTGCTGAATGTACGGGGATAATTTGTTGACGTACTTCAAGACAAGCAATTTCTCTTCTTCTTGGACACCAAGTCTAGCCATGAGTTGATAGAACTCGTCAGTGTAAATATGCACAGAGTGATCTTTCCATTTCCTTAGCTACTTCCACTTCTTATACTATTTTTCAAGATACTTGGGTGGGTAGAACTCCTTTCGGATGTGTTTGAAAATTTTTACCCATGTGTCTATGGGGTCACCTTCTTTTTCCATATTTGTTGATAAATTTTCCCATCAACAGTGTACAAAGGTTGTCATCTTCAAGGATGCAATGTTGATATTTTACACTTCAGAGAGTTGACTCGCATAGAATTAAGATTCTAGTTGTTGTACCCAATTTTCAACGGATTTCACGTCAATCTTTCCTTCAAGATTCGGTAAGTCCAGATTCATTTTCACTTTGAAGGGGATGATTTTATCGGAATGAGGTCATTGAAATGGAAGAAAATTTTGGTCCACTGCCGAGCTAGTTATTTTTCTATGAGTTTTTATGTCTCGTTAGTTACATGTCTATTGTCTGCTTCTTCGACCATGTTTTCTGAAGTCGAAGGAATTGTCTGCTTGTGTTGTTGAGTTTGTGAGCATGTTTCAATAGGCATAAGTTAAATAACTTCGATGGAAGTGTTGATGTAACTTAAGCTCTGAACAAGATCAAGCTATGATACAAATGATCCAAGTTGTGTCCAAGTGCACGCTGGGGACAATAGTCAACTGAATGAGTCAAGCACTCTTATGTCAGAAGCATAGAAAAGTAACAAGTAAAGCAGGAAATACATTACATCGACATAAAGTACGTGCACAGACAATATGCAAGAATTCGAACCAATTTCTATATTAATTCTTCTCCATGAAGGCTGGTTGATCGTTACAATAATGTACATGTTTATATAGAATTTTGAGACGCTTGGGTGACTACCCATTACGTTCAGTTACAAGAATTTATAACAGTTCGGAAGTTCAAGCATCACAGATAATAGGAAGACAGAGACATTCTATCGATGTTCGACAGGTTCCGACAAGGCATTTCAAGATGTTGTATGTTGAGCATGAAACCTATCAAGGTTGGTTGTGTCAATTTTTGGACTTGTCGAAGCCGATGTTGAACCTGTCAAAGCAGTCGAAATGTTATAATTTTTTTGAAATTAGACAACATGAAAACTACTAGTTTGATCTTACTCAACTTGAGGACAAGCTTGGAGGGGTTGATAACTTTCGAGCATGGAGTACAGAATATCCCTAATCCTTGAAGAGAATGATTTGGATCGGTACATCAATGGAGAATTTCAGAACCAGAGGTAAATGAGGCTAATGCTGCTCATAAGAGAAGCATGGATAAGGCTAAGTCAATCATTGCAGATTCTATTAAGGATCACCTCATCCCCCATGTGTCTTCATTCAATACACTGAAGTAAGTGTATGATATTGCTTTGACAAATATGTTCGAAGGAAATAACATCAACCAGAAGATGACTTTGAGGAACCAATTAAAGAATGTGAATATATAGAACTCCGAGACTATACAATATTACTTCACAAGGGTTGCTCAAATAAAAGAATAACTTGAAGCAGTTGAAGAAAATGTCGAAGAAGCAGAACTTGTAATGACTACCTTGAATGATCTCCCTAGATCATGGGACTCACTCATTCAAGGAATTTGTGTAAGAAGGAAGTTGATCTCTTTCAAGAGACTTTGAGAAGAATGTGCATGAGGAGAAGCTAGAATCGTGACAAGAGAAGAAAAGATGGGGGAAACTGATGATCAAGCTCTCACAGTTCACACCATGAAGAACTTGAAGAAGAAGGAGAATATGGAGAACTTTCATCACAACAACAAGAAGGACAAGAAACAAAAGAATACCAAAATAGATACTTCGAATGTTCTATGCTATACATGTGATGAAAAGGGACACGTTGCAAGAGATTGTCCCATCATGAAAAGGAGATACCATGCTCATATTGCCAAAGATGATGAACCAACAAACAAAAGATTCAGATGGGAGAAGGATTATTCAGATGAAGAGTATGTGCTAAGATCAACACTTACTAGCACTATATCACATGGAAGCAATGATTGGATTGTGGATAGTGGAGATTCTAAACATATGACAAGATACAAGGAATCATTCGTTAATATGTTTGAACATGACTCACCTCACAAGGTGAAACTAGGGGATGACTCTTAATAGCCCATAAAAGGGAGTGGAGAAGCTTCACACAAGCTTGACTCTGGGAAATATTTGAAGCTGAAGGATGTGTTATATGTTCCAGGGTTGAAGAATAATCTTCTCTCCATTTCTACACTAGATGAAAAATGGATTAGGATTGCTTTTGTCGATGGCCAAGTTCTAATGTGGCCCATAGGAAAGACAATAGTGGATGCAACAATTATAGGAGAAGAAGACGGAGGCTTGTACAAGCTGAAGGGAAAACCTGAACAAGCATTGGTTCATGATTCGATTGAACCAAGTTAATTATGGCTCATAAGGCTTGCACATGTGCACTATAAGGCACTACTGATGGTAAGGAAAGAAGTCTCAATACTATGAGAGATCTAGGAAAAACATGAAGGAATTTTCAAAGGATGTGCACAAGGAAAGAATGCGAAGAAGACATTTCCCAGCAGTGAGAGCAAGGAAGCTAGAGCAATACTAGAGACAATACGCTTGGATGTATGTGGACCCATGTCCTCTAGTTCATTAAGCGGGTATGTGTACCATGTTTCCTTTATAGATGATTTCTCACATAATACTTGGATATATTTCTTGAAAGGGAAAAGTGAAGTTTTTCAGTATGTTCAAGGAATATAAATCCTTAATCGAGAACCAAACAGATAGGAAGATCAAGGCTCTACGGTCAGATAATGGTGGAGGGTTCACTTCATAAGAATTCAAGGAACTCTATAGAGAGTCTGGGATTAAGAGGGATTTGAGCACTCCATACAATCCTCAGAAGAAAGGGGTTGCGAAACGAAAGAATTGAACCATCATAGAGGTAGAAAAATCTATGTTGCATGACCAGGATCTTCCTATGCACATTTGGGAGATTGAAGAAATAAAAACTGTGTATGTAAAGAATCATACTCCTCATTGAGTACTTGACAATAAGACTCCTGAAGAGGCTTTCTTAGGACAAAAACCAGAAGTCAGCCACCTGAGAATATTTGGCTTCCCAGTGTACATACATATCCCAAAGGAGAAAAGGACCAAGCTTGATCCTTCTGGGAGGAAGGGTATATTTGTAGGATACAGTGATACATCAAAGTCCTACCGAATATAATTCCCAGGATTCAAGAATATCGGCATTAGTAGAGATGTAAAATTTGATGAAGGCTCGGCATACCTCAGATCCAGGAGGACACCCATTCGGGGGTCGAGGAACCTGAAGAGATGAGAATCTGAGATATGAAAATTGGAGAAGTAGTTCTAGAGAACCATGAAGATCATGATAGGACACAACCACAAGATCCAATAGAGACATTCCTTGATAAGGAGTCCCACAAGAGGAAACCAGCATGGGCATGGGAGGTCATACGAGAAGCTGAAAGGTATGGAACTCTAGAAGGAATACATAGAGAGAGAGAAAAAGGGAAAATACCTACAATAGCTATGTGGCTTTGTTGTGTGACATCATTGACAGAGAACCTTCCACTTATGAGGAGGATATGGAAAATAAAGAATGGAAGGATGCTATGATCGAGGAATATCAGTCGATCATGAAGAATGATGTCTAGGACATAGTTCCGAGACCATAAAAGAAATTTGTCATGAATTCAAAGTGGATCTACAAGATCAAGCATGATGCAAATGGAAGCATTGAGAAATATAAGGAAAGATTCGTAGCATGAGGCTTCTCACCGAAAGAAGGCATAGACTACGAAGAGACATTTGCACCCATGGCAAAGTACACTTCCATTAGTACCATACTTTCTTTCACAGTAGTTATGAAATGGAAAATACACTAGATGGATGTCAAGACAACTTTCTTGAATGGTATAGTCGAGGAGGAAGTGTACGTGGAACAACCATTGGGATTCAAGGCACATCATAGGAAGACCCATGTGTGCAAATTGAAGAAGGCCTTGTATGGATTGAAACAAGCACCGAGGACATGGTACGGTAGGATGGATAGATTCGTGATGAGCTTGGGATTTACCAAGACTAAATTTGAGTCCAACCTCTACTTCAAGGTGGAAGACGAAAGACCAGTGATACTCATGTTATATGTCGATGACTTGTTTCTAACAGGCGAAGAGGAACTCGTTATATATGTAAATAGGAGACTTGCGTGACAGAGTTCGAGATGAAATACCTAGGTATGATGAACTACTTTTTAGGCATCGAGGTGTGGCAGAGTGCAGATGGGATCTTCCTTGGTTAAGGAAAATATGCAGTGGAAATTCTGAAGAGATTAAGAATGATGCAATGCAAGGAAATGACCACACCTATGGAATCTAACTTGAAGCTTCTAAGTGATTCTTCATCTGATACAGTTGATGCCATGATGTATATCCAGATGATTGGCTCATTAATGTATCAGATGAATACGAGACCATACATATGCTTTGCGGTGAACACCCTGAGCCAGTTCCTGACGGATCTGATACATGTTCACTTGATAGATCCAAAGCATATATTGAGGTACCTAAAATTTATAGTGGATTATGGGATCAGATATGATGTGAATCAAAATATTAACCTACATGGTTATGTTGATTCGGATTGGGCAAGTAGCACCACTAATAGGAAGAGAACCTTGGGTTCTTGCTTTAGTTTGGAATCTGGCATGATCTCTTGGTTCAACAAGAAGAAATCATGTGTGGTGTTGAGTACAGTTGAGGTAGAGTATGTTGCTACTTTCTCAGATAGTTGCGAGGCGGTGTGTCTTTAAAAGCTACGCTCTAATTTGTTTGATCTCCAGTTGGATGCGAATTGTATCTTCTGCGACAATCAAAGTTGCATGAAGCTTTCGATAATCATGTGTTCCATGAAAATTCAAAGCACATCGGGATAAAGTTCCATTATATCAGGGATATGGTGAAGAGAGGAGCAGTGAAGCTCTAGTACATGGAAACAAATGAGCAGATAGCTGATGTGTTGACCAAGCCTCTTGCAAGAGTGAAGTTCAAGTACTTCCGAGAAAGACTTGGTGTGATCCAGATCGAGATCCCTCAAAATAGAGAGTGATGTGTTCTAGGATATCTAGAGAGACAGGTTGTCTGAGTGTAAAATCCCGGCGAAGCTCGTAGGTTTCTCAGACGTAATCAACCTTGTAGGTTTTCCTTGGATGTAATCAGTCCTGGCAAAGCTCGCAGGTTATCCTTGGATGTAATCAATCCTGATATTTTATAGAAGAATAATATCTCACATGGGAAATGAGACATGTTTCCTGGACGTGAAAAATCTTGGTGTAGCAGGATGCTCAGACATAATTAGTCTTGTAGGTTGTCCTAGGATGTAATCAGTCCTGGCGAAGCTCGTAGGTTATCCTTGGATGTAATCAGTCGTGAGATGGGTTATCTGAATGTAAAAATGAGACCTGGCATGGTACCCAGGTTATTCATATGTAATATGCCCCATGGGTTGTCTGAGTGTAAAGATGAGACCTGGTGTGGTACGTAGGTTACTTGGATGTAATACGCCCTGAAGGTTATCTGAACAGAAAAGATCCTGGACGTAGGTTGTTTAGATGTAATCCCTTGAGGTTGACCTAGAATGTAAAAAATTCCTGATGCAATAGGTTGCTGGGTCGTATTTAGTTGTTAAATATATATCCATATATGTATGTTCCCATGTTGAGATGATAAGGTCACGAAGCACAGGAGGTGCACCTAGGTGGTCCTCTGATAGAACATAAGTCGACCGTGGATGCTTTGTGTGTTTTGTTTTGTTTTGTGCAGGACAAAATATATGATCTGGATACGACGAGATGAATATAGAAGATGCAGGTTATTGTCGTGGCAATGTAAAGAAGGTCCTGGAAAGTTCCTACATGATGGATTAATCGAGATGTGATGAAGACCTGGTAGAGAAATAGGCATACATCCAGCATGAAAAAGGGTTGGCTCTATAGAAAATTCAGATGACGAATAGTATGGTACAATAATCAAATAATAAGATGATGATAACTTTATGACTCTGTGATGATGACTCCGCAATGAATACTTGACCAGATGTGTTGATGACTGTGAAGAGAGAGAATAACTTCCTAGTTAAGAGGGAGTGTTGATGTATTTGTAACTTTGGAAGATATTATGATGTATATTATCATTGTATGTTGTTGTAACCCCATTGGGATGTGTTTACCCCCTTACTGGATGTATTAATTGTGTCTATACCTTGAGGTACAACCTTTGTTGTAATTCAAGGAAATGGTCCCCAGTGTAACATCATGCAATGTGTATTTGGAGTCTCTATGGGAGGCGTCAACCTTGTTAGGGAAGACAAGTGAGCCCCAGTCTTATGTTTGGTTAGTCACTTAAAAGGTATATATAGGGAGGAGCTCTCCCTCATTTACACACACCTCATGTTGGAGCAGGGTCCCGCAGCTACAGAAGAAGCTGCTAGTTTAGCGGAGAGATAAGTTTTGGCGGAAAGAAGATAAGACAGAGCTACGGCGCCGTAGCACGTTTCCAGCTGTAGAGCAGAGCTGGAAACCATGACTTTTTAGATAGAGAAGTCAAGAAAGGCAACGATACCTGAGCGTCCGAGAAGAGAGAGCTCACCCACTACATTGAAGGAAGCGGCGGAAGACAGGAGGGCTCAACGACCCTCATAAAGGAGAAGGAGCAACGAGGCTGAAGCATTGAAGATGAAGGACAGAAAAGGGAAGTGGTGCATAGTACCTATGATCAGTGCCGGAAAGCATGGAAGACTGCAGAGAGCTGTGGTGTGACGGAAAGAGGCTACCTCAAGTACAGATATGGCCGACTGTCACTAGTTAGGGTTTGGGTTACTGTTGGGACAGGCCCACAGTGTTGTAATGGCAAGACCTTCGGGCTGCCTATAAAAGGATATATTTTGTATTGTAAAGGGGTAAGCTAGTCGTTTTGTTGGTTCGTTCAGTTGTTAGTTGGTTTGTACATTATTAGACTGTTGAAAGTCCAGCTCTGGTTCTGTTATTAGCGGTAGCAATCTTATTGTAACCAGTAGCTGGCTTATAGAGTATGCATGTAACGATCCACAGGGATCAACAGAGAGGGAAGAGTATATTGTAGGAGAGCAATATAGAGAGAAAAGAGATCTAAGAAAGAAGATCTTGAGCTGCACAGGCGGTGCAACAGAACTGTGTTTTACCTTCCCCTGAGCTATAAGAAAAACACAGTTCTGTGGACGTAACTTCCATCCTGGAGGTGAACCACGTTAAAATCAAGTGTTATGCGATTGGATTATGTGTTATGTTTACTTATGCATTTCTCAGTCATTTCATGGGCTTTGTTTACATTTTAATGAATGAATGTGTTAATCATTTCACTGTAATATAGAAGGATAAACATAAGTCGAAGTCTTTGGCATGTTGTGTAAGGTTCATTTATGCTTTGCATGAAACAGTCACTATTTGCAGTATCGAATAGCCTTGTATGTTAAGTCTTGCACGTCTACACGAGCAACGTTAAGTGCGCTAAACCACGGAGGTAGGATATCACAGAGAGGTGATACCGCACCAGCAGAGGAGCTGCGGTGCGCGATACCGCTGGTTGAGGACTTAGCGTTGGGCAGGAGCTGCGTGTCGCATGGTGAGCGGCGATGCGATAAGGCCGAAGATATCACGAGTTAGGGAAAGTGCGCGACATAGAGAAGGACCGCACGACGGTATAAAGGAATATCTCGCTGCTAGAAGAGCTGCGAGATGAGGAGATCGCGCGACGCGAGTAGAAGGTCGTGCGACGCGCAGAGAAAGAGACCCCGTAGCTAGAAGAGCTACGAGTCGCAAGTAGGATCGCCACAGAACCTGGTCCAAGACACTTGAGTCCTTGGCCAACCCTTAAGAGTCACTTCGGGTGAGACTTCAGGCCGCTTTGCGGTCTGTCGTCGAAAGGGCCAGTGAGCTAGGGGTGTTGTTGGTTGATTATAGTAAACCCGGGTCTGCCCATAGCAGCCAACACCTCACACTCTCAAGTTCGCATGAGAGAGAGAGAGAGAAAGGGAGGAGAGACAAATAGTTGCTGAATACTTCTTATTACTGCTTTTGATCATCTTACTATTATGAGGAAGTTTGCAGGGTTTTCTCCTTTATGGTTTCCCCGGTGAAAATATTTGTTTCTTGTGTATCTCTTACATCTTATGCATCTAGCTATAATTGTTATTCTTTCATAGAAAGATCCTAATAAAGCTAATAATATCTAGAAAAACTAACATTATATTGGTAAAATATGTATGGGAAGCCATACCAATATACTGGATGTCACTAACCTGGATCCCAAAGGGTATTTTGGAAAGGGCTAGGAAGATTTGTTTCAAATTTATATGGGTTGGATGTAAAGAAAATTTCAGCATGTCATGGATCAACTGGAAATACTTGGCGGTCACCAAATATCTAGGAGAATGGATATTGAAAAATGTATTTATTTTCTCAAAGGCATTGGCAGCTAAATTGGGTGGTGGTTGATCTCCACGGAAAGTATTTGGACTCTGGTAATACATCATAAGTATATTCTCCTATACTATATTGAAGAATGTATCATAAATCCAAACAAAAAGATACAAAACATCTCAATCATCTAGAAGGATGTGCTAAATTCTTTCTGTGTCATCGAGGAAGGTATGGCTTGGAACATTAGAGTTGGCTCAAAATTATGGATAGGTTCTGATCCTTCGGTAGGGAGTGGGTAAAATCACCTTCTTCAATGGAATGTATTGGATTCCCTTCATTATAGGGGAATTCATTTTCTAGCCAAATCCCTGACTTAGCATCTACCTCACTATGGGAAAAAGGTTGAATGGATATTCACCATATGGAATTAAAGGAGGAACACGTTGGGACTTGGAATGCCTATATCAGAGCTCTATAGGCTGGCCATATCTAGATCCGTGATAGACCAGATGAACTTGTTTGGACAAATGCACCACATGGTAACTACATCTCAAAGCTTGGATACAGTCAACTTAGTAGTGATCAACAGAGGAAGGATATTCCCACCAAAATCTCGTATCTTCCTTTGGTGTTTAATAAAAAATAAAGACCCAACCTGGTACAAAATGAAGAAAAGACAATTGGAATGGATGGGATGGTTCTCTTTATGCAAAAATGTTGAAGAAGATGTGCCCCATCTTTCTATAAAATTCTCCTACATCAAACAAGTATGGTTGGTTTTCTCTATGAAAATAAAGAAAATATGCAATTTGAATGTAGAACATATTGGAGAAGTATGGTGGAACTGGTATCAAGATCCTACTATTAGATCTATAAATTCATTGCAACTCTTGATTTTCTAGGGTGTCTGGATTTCTTGAAACAATGTTATTTTCAATGATAGGATGACCATCCATGATATTGTCAGGGCCCGTATCCTAAGCATACTATCTCATTTCCATCAAGAAAAATACTCTAGTTCCCCCAATGTCATAATTAAAGAATAGGTGGATCATACTGTACCGTGGACCTATTTTGATGGTACCTCCCAAAACAATGGTCAATCTTGTGGTGGAGGAGCGGTCTTAAATATCTCTTACTTACACACTTTCAAGATAAAAATGGGGTTGGGGTATGGCACAAACAATTATGCCGAACTGATGTCACTAAAACTACTCCTCCTATTTGCAAAAGAGAAAATTTTTAATTAGATCAAAATCTTTAGAGACTCATAAATAATTTTTTTTTGGACCAAAAAAGTACAAAAATTCCATAACATTTTGTTAATACTTATTCTTGAAGAAGTTTTCAAAAATTTTCCCTCCTTTGAGAACAACTCCTTTCAACATGTGTACAAGGAACAAAATGTGGATGTGGATCGACTATCTAAGGAATGCATTGGGCTAGCCATTTCAGAACAGTAGCTAATATATGAGAAAAATAATGATGTCTTCTATGAGTTCTTCCATAGGCCTTTCGATGATCCTTCATCATCTACTATCACAAGCCCAAACTGATAAATTTTGGATAGTTGAATATGAACTTTTTGGATGCAATTTTTTTTAAGCGATACAATGCAACTTACTTACTCGGACTCACAAGGTCTTTTGGATGGTGTGTTATGATGTTTCCTCCTTGTGAAAGAAGCTGAAACAAAAGATGAATAATTTTTTAAACTCTGCATTTTTAGAACTTCTCCAAATGGTTTTTTTATGAATATGGATAGTAGTTATTCTATGATCTTATGTAAAGTCTTTCACCCGAAGAAAGATATGGGCCAATTTTTGGCTGGAAAATACATGGAAACATGTATTTCTACAGAATGTAATTTTATTTTCTCCCTAGATGAAATAAAAATTATGTTTTTTTCTAAGGAAAAAGAATATGTTGATGCTACATAGAATAAGTCTCATTCCCATATCCTAAGTGTGGCGATATTACATGCTATATAAGATCTTGTAGTGGTAGTGCATGCTGTATAATATGATTTAGTGGTAGTTAATATGACTCTTGTTGCTTGACATCATATACAATTAGTATACATAACAATATGCACACCAATGTTAGTGCATAAGAGGTACTACATGCTATATAAGATGATTTAGTGTTAGTTCAAATGAAATGTGTTACTTAACATTTTATACCGCTAGTATATATTACAATATGCACACTAGTGGGAAAATTGATCTTTATCTTAACTCTTTAAATAAATAATATGAAATGTTCTATGTATATTGATGATCATAAAATAGTAGACTAGAAAATTTATTAATGTCGAATGGAATTCTACCAAAGGAACATGCTCTACAACAATAGTTTGTAATACATTACATACATTTGAGTCCATGTGCATGGCTCATGGACCCTAATTTTTTTTTTGAGGATCTATGAGCTTATGAGTATAATTGTTGTTAGAATGTTGTTCTTGGCTTGACCTATACATGATGCTTGATTATCCACTTTTAATAGGTTATTCTGATTCAATGTATATGCCCAAATTATGTTAATGGTGATCAAACCCAACTTAGAATTGGATATCCTTCTGTATATATGTTGATGCTACATCGCATAAGTATCATTCTCATATCCTAAGTGTCGGTGGTAGTGCATATGTTGGACTCACGATTGTCATTAGACCAAAACTCACAAGTATTAATCTCTGCCACAATCACCAGAGTTAGGATCTCGGGAGGCGATTAATCCATGTCACGAAACTCACAAGGAGTGTTGAACCTAATGTACAACAATATCCCCCCCCAATGCGAGCTGGGTGAGTTTCGAACCCTTGACCTTTTTCTCTGATACCATTTGTTGGACTCATGATTTCTGTTAGACCAAACCACACAAGTATTAATCTCTTCCACAATCATCAGAGTTAGGATCTCGGGAGGTGATTAGTCCATATCATGAAACTCGCGGGGAGCATTGAACCCAATCTCCAACACCATGCTATTAAGATCTTTGTGAAACCTATAGTTCACCACCAACAATACTATAGCAGCAAGGACATTTAAAAATACCCTCAAAGGGAATGTGAATGTTTTGTATCTTGTTCTACCATTGAGTCAAACAAGGTCTAGGAAGAGACAAAGAGAGTATTTTTCCTAAAGGTTTTAGAAACTTAAAAAGTCCCATGCTCTCTTAACAAGTTAACTATGACACTATCAAAAGTATCATGATCTTCCACTTATACGAATATTTGATTTATAGATGGAGAGAGGTAAATATGTAGATGATGTTATTATAAAAAAAAGGACATTGAATATAAACTTCGAGAGTCCAAAGCAAGATTAGTTTCTATCTTGTAATCACCTCTAGCATTATTTAAGGAAGTGAGTATACCTTAATGATCAATATGTTTATATTGCCATGGTAAATTAGACAATTATGCTCCTTATCAAAGACAACCTTGTATACAATAGAACGAGAACTCTAGCCATAAAAAAATCATATTTTTGCATAAAAAACACCAAAAAACAACCCTAAGACGAAAAAGTGGTGATACAAGTATCACCCCTTTTCGGGGGAGCTAAAATTACAACATTTTGGTAACCATCATTGGTGTCATTTCAATTAAAACCCTAATGAACCCTGGATTGAAAAATGGACCTCCTAGAATCATCCTCGTTTTTATTTGAGGTTAAAATTTGAAAACAATCACTTAAAAAAACAATTTTTTTTAAGTGAAACAAGAAATTCAAAATTTCAAAATTTTTAGAAAAACTTAAAAAGATTTTCAATATATATATATTTTTTAACAGGAACGGTTATGGAGTTTATTAAAAATCAGCATAGATTGCTGTAGAAAGATACATGACAGCATTCACCTCGCTACCACTTCATTCAGTCAATGACCATCCGAGGAGCTAAGGAGGAATATCACTTTGAACAACCGAATTAACTATAAGACCATTAAGATCCGCATCTATGGCTTTATTGGCTACCATGTCCGCCAAGGCGTTAAGATCTCTTAGAATATGATAGAATCTAATCTTTCGAAACAGCTTGGAAATGGACCTAATTCTTCTTGTTAATCTAGCTGTCCTATTGTTATCGCTTTTTCTTCCTCCATTCATTGCCTGGATGATAATCCTGGAGTCCCCAAATACCAGAACTTCTTCAACCTTTTTAACCAGCAATTGTTTTAGGCCTTGCCATAGCCCATAGGCCTCCGCTATATTATTAGTTTCATAACCAATATTCCAGCTGTACTCCACCTCGACTTCCCCGTCAGGATTGATGATGACTCCACCTCCTCCGACCTTCCCTGGGTTCCCTTTGGAAGCCCCGTCAAAGAAGAGCTTAAAAATTTTCCTCTCTTTCAGCCAATTGCCGAACTGAGAATTATCCATCCTGATCTCCCACGCCTCTAGTTTCTTAGCAGCAACAAATTTATCAGCCAGGGGTTTGAAATTTCGCATCCACTCTTTTTCTTTTTCGGTTAGAGTACCTTTATTGCTCGGAATATTTGAGATACTAATAACCTCCATAACCAATGCCTGAATTTTGACTGCTATCTTACACGTGGGTTGCTTTTAATCCTGAAATATCCTGTAATTCCTTTCGTTCCATAAACACCAGCATATCAGTTTTGGGATTTTAAGCCAGCAGCTTCTCACGCCCCTCTTCTCAATCAGCTCGCCCTGGTACAGTTTTTCCCAATTGTTAAACCAGTTGTGTATATTCTCTGGCATCCTCCTTAATCCTCCCCAGCTATCTAGCACGACCTTCCACACTGAATTGGCATAAGAGCACTGAAAAAATAGATGCGTTATGGTTTCTCCAGCGGATGCACACAAGTGACATCTGAATGGGCCAACGATCCCTTTCCTTTCCAAATTCTCGCCTGTTAGAATTTTTCCATGCAGCAACGTCCAAGTAAAGAGGTCGATCTTGGGCATCGTGGTGTTGGTCCAGTTATAATTCCATATTTTGGGATTTCCAGGGACGTTAAAATCAGCAGAGAAATGTTGGTATCCTTCAGAGGCGGTGTAATTACCTGATTGATATCCCCATCCACGCTTGTCCCTTCTATTTTGGCAGAGTGGGGCGATCCCAGCCAGGTGGTCGAGGAGCTGTGACTTCTCTTCATCAAGATCATCTGGGAAATTCGGCAAATTCCAGCCAATCCATCGCTTGCCCTCAGAATTCTCCCACTTGGAAATGTCCCAGACCGTTGTCATCCCTAGCGCGTCCATCCTTTGCTGCAGGCGAGGTAGCTGTGGAGGAATCTTACCTAGAACAGAGTCATTCCAAAGATTAATGAGTTTCCCATTGCCTGGGACCCAGTGCAGACCACCAATGAACTGAGGCAGCGCCTTGAGACAGATTTTGTGGATAGTGGATCCATTCTGGTTTATTTGGGCACCTTCCAGACATCTGAGCCGAGTGCCCCTAAAATACTTAGCTTTCAGCACTAGGCTAGACCAAGAGGGCTTGGGGACTAGCAGATTCCAGGTCAGCTTGGCTCCCATAGCCAAATTTTGGGTCCTGAGATCTCTGATGTGGAGGCCTCCCTCAGACTTCGGGCGCTGAATAGTTCTCCAGCTTACCAACGCAAACTTCTTGCTTCTTCCAGTGCTGCCCCCCTGCCAGAGAAAGGACCTTATCAATCCTTCTATTTGGTTGATGGTTTTGGCCGGGGCTAGAAGGAGAGAGCTTTGATAAATCATGTAGCTGTTCAGGATAGCCTTGATTAAGACTACCTTCCCAGCCAAGTTTAACCAGGTTGATCCCCAACCTTGGATTTTGTTTTTAATTTTCTCCACAACAGGGTTCCAGGCCGAGCTCTTGGCCTTGGTTTTGAAGATGGGAACCCCCAGATAGTTGAAGGACTCCCAGTCAGTGACCCCGCCCATGTTGAGGCTCCGGGAGATATCTGACATTTCCCTCGGATTGATGTTCCAGCCATAGATCTGGCTTTTCCTAAGGTTGACTTGGCCTCCAGAAGCTAGGCAATAACGGTTCATCTCAGTCTTGAAACGTCGGCCTATAATGTTACTAGCACCACCGAGTAAGATAGTGTCATCCGCAAATTGTGCGTGATTAATTTCCTTGATGCCTCTAGCCATTTGAATTTCAGGGAGATCATGGTCAAGCCTGGCAGTCTCTATCTGAAAGCTAAGAACAGAGGCTTGGATGGCATAAAGGAGAGGAGAGAGCGGGCATCCTTGCCTCAGGCCTCTCGAGGCTTGGAAGAAGGGGCCAGCTCTTCCGTTAACAAGTGGGACAATCCACGGGTTGCTAATACAAGCCCGGACCCAAGAAATAAAATCAGAAGCGAAACCAAATTTCTGCATCACCTGGAAAAGGAAGGGATGGCTGACCCTGTCAAAAGCATTGGCAAGATCGATTTTGACCACCATTCCCTTATCACCATTCTTCAAGCTGGAGTGTATAGCCTCTTGAACTAAAATGATGTTTTCCCAAATCTTCCTGCCTTTTACAAATCCTCCTTGATTCTCAGGGATCAGTCTCGAAAGAATATGCTTGAGTCTGCCTGCCATAACCTTAGTGATGATTTTATAGCCTATATTGCACAAAGAAATAGGCCTGAACCTGTCAAATTATTTGGCCTCCTTCTCTTTGGGAATTAAGGCCAGGAATGCCGAATTGGTGCTTTCACCGATTTTACTGCATCTCTGAGACTTCCGGACCATTTTAATTAAGTCTTTCTTAATGATGTTCCAGCAAAGTTTAACAAAGGTAGCATTAAATCCATCCGGTCCCGGGGCCCTGTCGTCCTTCATTCCATCAACAGCTCTCTTAATCTCCTCCATCGAAATAGCCTGGGTAAGAGACTCATTATCGCTGGTTTGAATGGAACTGGGTATCAGATTCAAGATTTCAGCGTCCTCCACAACTGGCTGGGCCGTGAAGAGTCCACTGAAATGTCTGGAAGCTTCAATTTTAATTTCTTCTTGATTGGTTATAATGCGTTCCTAGGTGTGGATCTCTTTCACACAGTTGAAATTGTCTCTGGCTGCCGCCTGCTTATGAAAATACCTTGTATTCTTATCCCCATCAACCAACCAATCGCATCTAGCCTTAATCTTCCACCAATCAGACTCGATTTTGCAAGCTTTATGAAGATTGGCGTGTAATAAAGCTTCAACGTGGAGATCCTCTGCGTCCACGTCCTTGACCTCCAAGGCAGCCTGGTGGGACTCGAGCTCCTTCGCTGCTTGAGTTTTTTGGTCTGAAGGAGAAGGGATAGTTCTGGCCCATAGCTTGAGGCTCTTTTTCAATCTTTTTAACTTTTCCTCCCAAACGTAGAAGGGAGAACCAGTGACCGGGGGGGACCATGAATTAGCTACAATTTGGAGGAAGTCAGAGTGATTTGCCCACAGGGGATTAAACTTGAAAGGTATTGGTCCCCAATTCTTGTTAACAACCATCTCAAGGAGAATGGGGCTATGGTCAGAGACTCCAAAAGGCAGAATTTTGGAAGAAATATTCATCCCCAGCAGGAGGAAGGAGTCCTGGACTAAGAACCTGTCGAGTCTTGCGGCAATATGTCCACGCCCTACTCTTTTATTATTCCAGGTATACTTTCCAGCAGCAGGTTTAATGTCCATGAGATCCCATTCTAGGATGATTTCATCTACAGTTTCCCTTATGGGATCCCTGATCAAGGACCCACCTCTCTTTTCCTCTTGGCTTAGGGTGACATTAAGATCACCTGCAATTATGATGTTACCCTGCAGATTACTCTTCTCCTCACGCAGGAGATTCCATCAGGAATTTTTCTCTGCAACAGAATTGGGAGCATAGATATTGAAGATACTTACCAGTGAGTTCGAGTCTTTCTGCTTAAGCTGGGTGAGGATCCAATGGTTGTTGTGCTTGACGGCAACGGTATCAAATTCTTTGTCATTCCATAGGGTTCCAATGCCGCCAGAAGCCCCTCTTGAACTTATTGCAGCTTTCCCTTTGCCTTTCCATAATTTTTGACTAACTTGGAGGAAGACTGCTTCCTCCATCTTCGTCTCCTGGATCAGAAAGATGTCCGGCTTATGTAAAGAAGATAGATCTAACATTGCTTCTTCTTTGATTTTACTTCCAAGACCTCTACAGTTCCAGGAGAGGATCCACATTAATTACTTTTGGGGAGCTTAGGCATCCCTTTCTGGGCATGCCCTTGCTGTCGGGTGTTCCTAGCAGAGTTCAGGAGCTTTTCCAAGGTTAGCTGAGAGCCTTGCAACTTATCCTTATAGGAATCCTGCTCTCTTATTTCTTTCCTGGATTTTCTTCCCCTTGTTTTAGGCATTCTCAGAGTGGTTATTTCTATTTCCCCCTCCTCCTCTTCCTCTTCCTCCGATCCAGATTCTTCTTCTGAATTCCCCAAGGTTTCCCCTGCAGTGACCGGGGCCTTTTCTTCCTCTTGATCCTTCAAATGTTGCGCTGATATTTCTGCTTCAGATTCTTTGTTCCCTTCATTGCTGGATTTCTCACCAGTTTCAATTAGATCTTCCCTTATTTCCGTCATTGCTTTAGTCTTGGTTGCTTCCACTGATCCTTCAAGATTAGTGGCCCTTGTATCATTGGTCCCTTCACCTTTTTTAGATCCCTTCCCGGATTGGTGTTTGGTTTTAGATCTAGATACCTTTTGCCATCCCTCCGCCTTGTCCTGCTGGTTCTCAGGATTTTTTGGACAGTTGCGGATGAAGTGCCCGTACTCATGGCATCCTCTACATTTGAAGGGCAACTGTTCATAATCAAGTTTTTGGAAATGGGACCAGCTTCCCACGGTTAACTTGATAGCTTCAGGGAGTCCAGCTTCTAGGTCGACCTCAACGCAGATTCGAGCACAGGCGTATTGGTCTTTTGGGCTAGCCATATCTATGTAATTCCCCAGCGCAGTCCCTATGGCCTGGAGGGATTTAGGGTTCCAACAATGCATAGGGAGATTGGGCAGCCTGACCTAGACTGGCACTGCTCTTGGCGTGTCAGCCTCTGGATTGAAATCCGGCGTCCACCTGTTGAGGTAAAGACCTTGCGGCCCCATGAAGTAGGGCCCATTTCTGAAGATCAACTCTTTATCATCCTTGGATTCGAAGTCGAAGAGGAAAAAACCTCGCCCGACGGAGTAGGAAGCAACATTGTTGGTGATTAGTGGTCTCCAGTTTCTTTGAACCCAACTGTCCGTTGTTTTGGGTGAAGGCCAAAGCCCCGTAAATTGACCGACTGGCAGGGAAAGAGCAACCCGGATGGTTTCCTCCGGAGGAAGGGCAACCTCCGGCACATCTTCAAGCCTTTTGACAAATTTTGGGGGGTCGGTTTTGCCGGATCTCTTGTTGTATTATGAGATTAAACGGTCAAATTCATCCAGATGAGGATCCTGGGATGGATCTCGATCCTCAGGGATCGGAGAGCCCATCTTTAGCCCTCCAGCATTGCCAGAGCGACCTCTGACAGCAGTCCACGCAGGTCAACGTCTCCCTTGGCAGCCCACGATCTGGTTCCAGTCTAGATCAGTTCCTTTCGCCCCTCACGATGTCAGAACGAGATCAGGCAGCCAACAGCGAGCTGGACTCCTCTAGGTCACCTCTTGCAGGACGCCCCAGCCACCAAAACGCTAATGATCAGCTCCGTTCTCCTCCCGTCAAGAGCGAAAGAATATCCCTTCGAGAGTCCAAAGCAAGATTAGTTTCTATCTTGTAATCACCTCTAGCATTATTTAAGGAAGTGAGTATACCTTAATGATCAATATGTTTATATTGCCATGGTAAATTAGACAATTATGCTCCTTATCAAAGACAACCTTGTATACAATAGAACGAGAACTCTAGCCATAAAAAATCATATTTTTGCATAAAAAACACCAAAAAACAACCCTAAGACGAAAAAGTGGTGATACAAGTATCACCCCTTTTCGGGGGAGCTAAAATTACAACATTTTGGTAACCATCATTGGTGTCGTTTCAATTAAAACCCTAATGAACCCTGGATTGAAAAATGGACCTCCTAGAATCATCCTCGTTTTTATTCGAGGTTAAAATTTGAAAACAATCACTTAAAAAAACAATTTTTTTTAAGTGAAACAAGAAATTCAAAATTTCAAAATTTTTAGAAAAACTTAAAAAGATTTTCAATAAAAATTTACCACATTATAAAATTTATAAAAAAAAATTACAAAATTTATAAAGAAAAAAATGTTAAAAATTAAAAATACAAATTTTAAAAATTAGTTAAAAGTTAAAACAAAAAAAACAACGAAAATGTTTGAAAAAAATTCATAAAATTTAAAAAATAATCATTTTTTTAAGTGAATAAAGAATTTTTTTATTAAACTAGGAAAAAAAAAATTGAAACAAAGTTTAAAAACCAAAAAGCTAAAATTAAAAATAAAAATAAAAAATTTCAAAATTATATTATTATTAAAAAAATAAAAAATAAAAAATATGCCCCAACTATCCCCCTCCCCATCTCCCCATCTGCTCCCCCACTCATCCCCCTCCCATGCCAACCTTCCCCACTTTCCTCACCCATTCCATCCCCCTCTCATGTTGGAAATAAACATGAGATGATCCAACGAGGGTATCAGGTCCGATCAAACTAAATTGATTGATTGATCCTTTGATTAATCGAAGTAGGGTCGTGGAGTTGCAATTAACTTATTTAGCATACATTATACGAGTCACGTTGTATCAAGAGAATAGATCGACGACAAGAAAATGATCTACAAAATAAATATGCATGGAAAATAACATTCTGGAGCGCCAAAGTGAACTTCCGTGTTTGATAATTGATCAACGAACAAGGAGTATTTTTCAAAGCGATTGACGGTTCACATGATTTGTGGAAAGATAATTGTGGAAGCAACTTTCAAGAAAAAGTGGAAATGCATACCCGCAATCTGCAATCCGCAATTACGGAAAGAAGAAGTTTTCAATTGCGGAAAGGTTGTTGCAAAAAGATAATTGCGAAAGAAATTTTTGAGAAAATTCAAAGGGCACTATTACGGAGAGAAACTTCCTATGGCTTGGGGTGTACCACAACAGACAACTTTGACACTAGAAATCAATATTTCCCAGTATGCAAGAGAAACCAAACATCTAACACTAAGGGATACCGAATCGTACCTTGTTCTGGATGGTTGAAGTAGATCCCCGTTGAGCTTTCCAATTCACGCTTGTATTAGCAATTCACTCTCAACAACAGCAAACAAGACAAACATGCTCTACAATAGTGTGTTAGACCTACTCTAGCATATATATTCAATAATGCATAAACAATTAAACACATCCATGGATTCACTATTCATATTCAATTGCACATAATTGGATAGGAAAATATATTTCTATTAATAAAATCAGAGTTTACAATAGTGACAACCTCTATCAACACGTCTACGAATTGGAGAAATCGAGTCCTCTACCTGGGCCTCCACCACCTCAATCCTCCATCGTTCGATAGAAAGATCACAAGCAAATGAAAGCTTGGGAAGAACACAAAGTGCTCCAAAGGGACAAATGGATGTAGAGAGTCTGCATCCCTTTGTCCCTTTGGAGCACTTTGTGTTCTTCCCAAGCTTGCTTTTTCTTGTGAGCTTACTATCGAGGGATCGAGGATTGAGGTGGTGGAGGCCTAGGTGGAGGACTCGGTTTCTCCGGTTCGTAGACGTGTCGACAGAGGTTGTCACTATTGTAATCTCTGATTTTATTAATAGAAACATCTTTTCCTGTCCAATTATGTGCAATTGAATATGAATAGTGAATCCATGGATGTGTTTAATTGTTTATGCATTATTGAATATATATGCTAGAGTAGGTCTAACACACTATTGTAGAGCATGCTTGTCTTGTTTGTTGTTGTTGAGAGTGAATTGCTAATACAAGCATGAATTGGAAAGCTCAACGGGGATCTACTTCAACCATTCGAAACAAGGTACGATTCGGTATCCCTTAGTGTTAGATGTTTGGTTTCTCTTGCATATTGGGAAAGATTGATTTCTAGTGTCAAAGCTGTCTATTGTGGTACACCACAAGACACAGGAAGTTTCTCTCTATAACCGGGCCCTTTGACTTTTCTTGAAAAATTTATTCCACAATTATCTTTCTGCAACAACCTTTCCGCAGTCGAAAACTTCTTCTTTCCATAATTGTGGATTGCGGACTGCGGGTATGCATTTCCACTTTTTTCTTGAAAATTGCTTGCACAATTATCTTTCCACAAATCATGTGAACCGTCAATCGCTTTGAAAAATAATCCTTGTTCGTTGATCAATTATCAAACATGGAAGTTCACTTTGGCGCATCGGAATGTTATTTTCCATGCATATTTATTTTGCAGATCCTTTTCTTGTCGTCGATCTATTCTCTTGATACAACATGAGCCGTCTAACCTATGCTAAATAAGTTAATTGCAGCTCCACGACCTTGCTTCGATTAATCAGAGGATCGATCAATCAATTTAGTTTGATCGGACCTGATCCCCTCGCTAGATCTATTTTTGAATTTTTTAAATTTCTAATTTTTAAATTTTGTTTTGTTTTTTTCCAAGTTTAAAAAAAATTCTTTAATAACGTTTTTTTTTAAATAGTTTTTTTGAAATTTCAAGGTTTTTTTTAATGTGAATTTTTTTAGTGTTTTTTTTTCAATTAAAAAAAACACAACAACAACAAATAAATTTTTAAATTAATATATATATATAATAATTTTTATTTTTTTATATTTTCTTATTTTTTCAAACATTTTTTTGAATTTTTTTAACATTTTTTCTTTATAAATTTTATAATTTGTCATTCCCTCATGAGCCCAAGTGCCTTCCCTTGGGGAAGAACGATTCAGAGAATCGCACAAGGCGTAAGGAGGTGGACAGGGGAGAGGGGAGGTGGGAGAGATGGAGGGAGAGGGGTTAGGGGGACACGAGACGGGGCGGGGGAGCGGATGGGGAGGGGATGGATGAGGCGAGTTTTTTCTTTTTTCTTTTCTTTTTAATAATATTATATTTTTTATTTATAATTTTTAAATTTTTGTAAGTTTAAAATAATGTTTTAAATTTTATTTTTTTGTGTTTTCTTTTCAAGTTTTTAAATTTTTTTATTTTATAACTTAAAAAAAATGTCTTTTAAACATTTTAATGATTTTTTTTCAAAATTTTCATTTTTTTTTTAAACAAAATTCAAAATCTAATAGTTTTTTTAATTCTTAAAAAACATTGACATTTTATTTAGATTTTTTGAAAACATTTTGTTTTGAAATTTTGTTTTTTTTGCTTTCTTCTAACGTTTTTTTTTTTAATTTTAATAATTTTTTTTAACATTTTTGTTTATAAATTTTATAATGTTGTAATTTTTATTGAAAATGTTTTTCCTATATTTTTTATTTTTTTAATTTCTTCAAGATTGGAGGAAATCTGCATTGTTAAGTGCATTGTCTCGATGATTCGGGCCTCTTAGTTATTCTTATCATCAAGGGAATAATGTCTCAAGGTTATGGATAGAGAATAGTAGTCATAAATACAATTGAAATTGTTCATTTTTTTCTTTGTGTCCACCTTAGATCAAGGTTTTGGTTTATTTCTTTTAATGTTTTTATCAATGCTAAAACTATTAGTTTTAAAAACAACCTCTAATATAGCTTAAGAATACATCCTATTATTATTAGGGTTAACTAATTAATATTAAAGAATCAAATTACTAATACAAAGGTTTATACTAGAACTACTAAATCTTTTTATTTAAGAATGATAGAAACCCTACTAAGAATATGTTATAAATAAGATTCAAAATACTAAGGCTTAGATTTAGGGAGGATCATATTGATAATGATAATATTGCTAGGGAATATTTTAGCCTAAACCTAGGGCTAAGGATAGTCTAGAAATAACTAGGGATGAAAAAACTCTAAAGTGAGTTTATTTAGTATTAATAAAGGCTCTTTTAATAATAATATTATTATCAAATAATATAGAATACTAATGATAGTACTAACTCTAAGGAAATTCTAAAAAAACATGAATAGCTCAATAATGATATACCTATAAAAGAAAAAAAATTATTGATGATAATACTCCTATAGAAATATCAAAATTAGTAAGGGGGCACTTAAGAGAAACTACCGAAGGTACAATCTAAATCTAGACCTAGGGCTAGGGATGGAAAGCTCTAAATATGGTCTATTAATATTAATGACTAAGGGACAACTAGTTATTAGAGTCAATTTGTATGTATGTTTATAGAATTAGAGCAATTAGGGTGGTCTATGCTACTATTGTTATTTGTTCAATTAGGGTTATCAATGCTATTATTTTTATTTGTTTTCATGTTATTGGATTTATTTATGAGGTGAATGTTTTTCCTGAAAATTGACAAGGTGGGTGTTATGATTAGCCCATAGTGAATACAATTGGGTCCCTAATATATTTGTTTGCTAAATTCCTGGCAAGAAACTTGAAGCAGTTTGTAGGTCACATGAAATCTTTCATTAAGGACTCCACATACACGGTTATCCAACTACATAACCTTAGGGTGGAGGAGGGAGATATTATAGATAGCTTTAAAGTGGTGTCTCTCTTCACAAAGATACAAGTGATTGAAGAAATTGATTTGGTGAGGGTGGTGTCTGATGAAGAAATAGCCAGACAACCTTTTTTAGTTTCAAAGGTATCCTATACGAACAGATTGAGGGAATTGCTATGGGATACTGTCTCTACCCAGTAGTTGAGAATTTATACATGGAAGCCTTTGAAAAAGAAGCGATTGAGTCATTTCCCTTGAAAAAAAAATGGTGAAAAAGGTTTGTCGATGACACTAACATCAATTGGCCCCATGGTAGGAAAAGCTTGAATGATTTTCTAGATCACCTAAACAATGGGTCCGATAATATAAAATTTACCATGGAGGTGGAAAATAATAATCAGATTCCAATCTTAGATGTCATGATATCCAAAATAAATTATGGATCCCTTGGACACTACGTATATTAAAATAAAACACATACGGATAGGTACCTACACCTGGACTCACACCACTACCTTGCATAGAAAACAAGGGTCATAAATACTCTAGTAACTTGAGCCATAAGAGTTTCAAATGATGAACATATAGAACATGAAATATAACACTTATCAAATGTTTTTAAGAAGAATTGATATAGTTATAGACACATTAATATAATTATCAAGAAAGCACAGAGAGGAGCTAGAAATCAGAAAGAGAATATTAGTGGAAGTAAGATAATCCTTCCATATATTAAGGTAAAACCCGATGTAATGGATAGAATTTTAAAGAGAAAGGGAATCAGGGTCACTTTCTCTCCTCCAAATTCAATTGGAATAATGTTATATTCTTCAAAAGATTCCCTGGACCCAAGAGATCATAAAGGAGTTTACAGTATCCCATGCTCTTGTGGGAAATATTACATTGGGGAAACTAGAAAATCGATCAACTTAATACTTAGAGAGCATGGTGTTGACATAATACATGAATGACATAAGAATTATGCACTAGTTAAGCATTCCCACACCTCAAAAACCACATTTGTATTGAGGATTCCAAGTTAGTTGTGGGGGAGGATCACTTTAGAAGAAGGAAAAATTGTGAGGCTATTGAAATTGAGAAGTGTTCCTTAAACCTAAATAGGGATGATGGCTTGAATATTGGTGAATGTTGACAGTTTGTCATCCACCTCCTTAGAAATAAATCCAATAATATGAAAACAAATCACAATAGTAGCAGAGACCACCCTAATTGAACAAATAACAATAGTAGCATAAACCACCCTAATTGCTCTAATTCTATCAACATAAATACAAAATGACTCTACTAACTAATTTCCCCTTAGTCATTAATAATAATAGAGAATATTTAGAACTTTCCATCCCTATCCCTAGGTCTATATTTAGCTTGAACCTTCTCTAGTTTCTCTTAAGATCACCATTACTAATTTTGATATTTCTCTAGGAGTACTATCATTAATAAAAAATATTGTATAGGTATATATATATAGTAAGAGTGGTTCACAAACCTCCCACTGGGGAGGCAGGCATGGGTGGGATTATCTTCAATCCTGGAGGAAACTTAGTCACATCTTGTGCATGGGGAATAAGACATAGATCTAAGAACTAAGCGCAATGGCTCTCGCTTCTCATTGGTTTGGATCTGACAAGACATAATAATATTTCAAATTGCATAGCCTTTGGAGACTCGAAGCAAGTCATCCAAAAAATGAGAATCAGCTACAATTGCCGTGCAACCAACTTCAGAAGAATCTATGATGGTTCTTGTCGCCTCACCTCAAATATTCAGGTTACCTACTTCCACGTCCTCAGAGGCAATAATACCAAAGCGGATAAATTTGCAAATCAAGGTGTAAAGAAAAAATTGGGAATAGTCACAATAAAAGGACATAATAGCATTTATAAATATGTCCCTTAGCAACCTTAGCAATTTAATTGGGGGGGTGGCAGTTTGGCCCTCCTGTAATTATCCTTTCTGGTCACCTCTTTGGAAATCGATGAACAATTTTCCTCCACCTTGGGTAGGTGGTTCAAGCACCCATGTGAAGGGATTAAATGCTAATCCAGGTACCATGCTCCCCAATGTTATGAAGTGAATGCTCGCACGAGCCATGGAAGAGCACGATGGGATGAATACGCTCCCTTTGAAATTAGTTATGCATCGAGAAATGGAGGAAGAGTTATGTAATTCGTTCAAGTTCTGGTATTCAACAGAAGAACTGCAGCTAAGGATCCCTTTTGCAGGTCTCTACTGTGTTGAGGATTCAGGTTGCGGTCTCTACCGTGTTGAGGATTCAAATTGTGGTCCTCTAGACCCTTTGTCGACTCTTTTCTCACCCTCTTCTCTCTTGCGTTCTAGATTTTCTCAGCATACTATGGACAAAAATAGTGGGAATGCGAGCCTTAATGATATTAAATTCACTCTAAAAGATGTTAAACTTCATTTGCGTTGGATTTACGAGCTTGTGAGCACCGGTGTGAAAGAAAGCAGGGTAGCAGCATTGGATGTGAAGTATCTGGCTTATCAAATGGGATGACACGAGTCTATAATTGAAAATAATGACCAAAACCTATGTGAGCTCATGGGAACAGTAGATTTTATCAAAGAGGAAGTGCATTAATTAACAAACATGAACCATTGCAGCCATTGTCAGGAAACCCCAGCTCAAGACCATCCGATGGAAGAAAAATCCCTAGTGCAACATGTCAATGGGCTAGGAGGAAAGAAGAAGTAGTAGGTTCAGATATGGATTTTAGATGTATTTTTGCACTTTGTTAAATAGTCAGTTTGTTAGAATCTAACCTATGATGGGTATAAGTTATTTTATAACGCATAGAGTAACTTTCATGAATTTTTTAATTAGTATAGATATCATAGTCTTTTCATTTCAGAACAATTTTATATGTTGTATTCTCCTTTTGTACGTATGGTTTTGCTCATCCTTTTTCATATATAAATATCTTCTATGGTTCTTATTAAAAAAAAAAACCCCCCAGGGGGCTGCTACATCCATGGGAAGAAATCACGGGGGGGGGGCATCTGAAGGGGCCTCACCCCTCGGTATGATTACGGAGCTAACCCAATGGGGAAATCAACTTAGGCCCATATATATCAATGTATAGCCACTCGAGGATTTGACCTCGAGACCCTTTTCTCACAACTTACACCACTCAACCACTTCAGATAGCCCACCAGGCTATAGGTATATTATTATTATTATTAAGAAGCCATTATTAATTTTTATATTTCCCTTAGAGTTAGTACTATCATTAATATTATGTATTCCTTGATAATAATTTTATTAAATATCCCTTATTAATATTACATAAATTGACTTTAGTTTTTCCCTCCCTAGTTATTTGTAAACCATCCCTAGCCCTAGGTTTAGGTTAACATTCCCCCTAGTATTATTATCACTATTCTTTATCACAATTAATAGGGTTAGGACCTCTTTAGTATCAATACAATATTCACTAGATCTAAGCCTTGACATTTTGAATCTCATTTATAGCATATTCCTAGGAGGGTTTCTATCATTCTTAAATAAAAAGCTTTAGTAGTTCTAGTATAAACCATTTTATTAGTAATTTTATCCTTATTATTAATTAATTAAACTTAATAATAATAGGATGTATTCTCAAGCTATATTAGAGGTTCATTTTAATAGTTTTAACATCAATAAAAATATTAAAATAAAGAAACCAGAACCCTAATCTAAGGTCGGTGCATAGGAAAAATGAACAATTTCAATGCATAATTATGAATGTTTTTCTCTGTCCATAACCTTGAGACATTCTTCTCTTGATGGTGGGCCTGACTGAGAGGCTCGAAATGTCAAGAAAATCCACTTAACAATGTAGATTTCCTCCAAACTTGAAGTTTCTTTGCGTATGATCAATCAACGTTTTAATTTTTGTTTTTCTAAGTGATTGTTTTCAAAATTAACCTCCAATAAAAATGAGGGTGATTCTAGGAGTTCCATTTTTCAATTTGGGAGTTTATTTAGGGTTTTGATTGCAAGGACTCCACCTGTGGTTTCCAAAATGTTGTAATTTTACATCCACCCCCCCGCTCAAATTTTTTTTGGGGGGGGTGATACTAGTATCACCACTTTTCAAAATTGAGGTAAAAACAACTACTAAATGTGACCTCCAAGAAAACGAGAACATTGTGTTAAACATAAAGATCTAGTCACATGATAATTTTGTAAAAGAGGTTCATCCAAAGATCAACGTAATGATAGAGCCTTTCCCTCTAATTATTTAAATGCATCCAAAATGAACTAATAGGTTTATCCAATGCACCCTCTGGTGAACTCTTGAACCTCAAAAGAATATGGGCATGATATGGAAAGTAAAAATGTGGTACAAACCTAGAGCCAAATTTTTTTATGGTGCCTATTCTTGTGCTAGAAATAAGATACAAATTGTTCTAAAGACACCAAATGATCAAAGATGAACATACAATTTTCTTCCATTTGAGTCTTTCCTACACCAATTATGTAGTAGGATGTGAGGGTTTAGCGTTGGGTGTCCATCAACATCATTCCTAATATTAGGAAACTAAAAGTCCTTGATGATGTTGAGCTAGTCATGAAGTTGAATTAATGTTGTAAACTAAGGTGTTCAATTTCACAAAGGTTGTATAATGGCCAAGCAATATGTTTGGTTCTAAATAACAAATAGAAAGGTTGGATGAGGGCTGCAAGGTAGAAATGTCACTACAAAAATGACACCAACAAATATATGTCTAAAAGAAATGGTGCCAAAATTATTACCCTAATCAAATTTTAATTATTATTAGATTGTAACTTGATTGTTGTAATTCAACACTAATTTTAAACTTTAAATGGGTAGGGACAACCAAATAGATATATATCAAATATTGATTCATATAGCGATGGTAGTATTGAATAAAAAGGAGAAGGGGGAACATCAAGCAATAGGTAAAGAACCAGTAGAGGTGGTATTTTCATAAGAATATTTAAAAACTGTATGGATTTGTTTCTTGTTGAAGGAGGGGTGTGTTTTTATGAAAATGAGATAGGAAGAGACAAACTAGTCCCATTTAAATATAGGAATTATGTGAATAACTAAGAACCAAACCCGGTTCTTGAGTTGGACACCAAATTTTGTATTGATTGGAGAACATATCGAAATGCTCCATCGTTTACATGGGTTGGGTTTCTTTTCAATGGATGGTGTAAACATTCCATACAACTATGTAGTTGAACTAATGGACTATGTTGGCCCAACATACTGTTATAAACATTGGTTATGGCTATCCCAAATGTATTCAGTATGCGTATATAGAGAGTTTGTGCACATTTTAACAAAATGAAATAAAACAATCAACATAAAGAATATTTTATATATATTGATGGAAGGTCAAAAGATTCAGGAAATGTTGTTGGGTTTATAAATAGTTCACATCTTGGAAGCATAATCAAGATACCCAATTGTGTGTTTGAGGAGAATAATGGAAATACATTTGTGGTTTGTGCAACAAAACCAATAGTTCTTGATCAATTACAATTTGAAGAAATTAATGAATTAGGTAATTGTGGGTGCCATCAACAACTTTTCATTTTATACAATGAATAATATTTTTATGTTTATATTATCCATCTAATCGTAATATATGATTGCAGTGCCATACAATAACTTGTTTTATCAAGCATTGCAAGAAAAACACGCTTAATCTTTTTGAATTAACTATTAGAACAAGTTATAAATCCCAAACTAAAAACATGAAAAAAGAGTTAATGAAAAACGTGACCACGTTGTTGGATCCTATATTCATCCAAAAGTTGGTGGAAGCCATGGTGGGGAGTACTTTAAACCAGTGTCATACAATAATTGCACTAGTCTCAATCACTACCACAATTATGAGTGTCCTAGACTAATTCCCATATAGGATTTCGATACACTAATTGAGGATGCTTAAGAGAATAAAATGAAAAAAGAGGGATCCTTACAACCAAGAGTTGGAGAGATACAAAGATAGATATTGTTAGCACTATTTTGAGCTAAGTAGTTGGAAGGGGTTAAGCCAGTGAAAGAAAGAGTAAGGTCTGAAAATTTTCCATATCATATGACCTTAAAGGATGTTGATGGGGTCTCTAGATGTTCTAAGGGGTTTGTTCATTTTTTTGAAGTGCAAAATTATTTAAAATCCTAAATTTTAACCTTGTAAATATGCCCAAATAAGAAAATATGCTCGAGGTTATATGTTGGCAGGAATGGAAGACCCGGATGCATAGCAGAGAAAATCAAAGGCTGTAGATGTTTTTTACAAGGAAAGATGCTCAATCTAAAAGAATTTTGATATTTGTGAAAGAAGGTTAAATTGTAGGAAGGATCAGCCGTTGGATGGACAGATGGAGATAGATCGACGGAGGATAGATATTTTGCTAAGCAGACATGCAAGGAGAAACAAAATAAGCATGTTTGCAAAATATTGTACACCCCTCATGTTTCAATGACTGAGATCGGATGATGTTGAATATATACGGGTGAAGTGAATTTCGCAATGGAAACATTCACGAGTAAATGAACTTTTCAATATTGCGAAATCCCGTAGGCTCCACATTTTCTGACGGTCAAGATCAATTGGTGATTAAGATATGCGGCGGAGATTCATTTCACAGTGACAACTAGCATGAGATAAGTAGATTTCTCAATCTTTGAAATCCCATAGGACTCACATATTTCAATGGTCATGATCTCAGGAGGAATATATCTATGGTGGGCATTAATTTCGCAGGTACAACATGCATGAAAAAAATAAACTTTTCAGAGCTGCAAAATCTAACAAGCCCAACAAATTTGAATGGTGGAGATCTAGGCGAATTTTTGATCCATGTTCCAAGATGATTTCGCAATGAGAACTAGCAAGGGATAATTCAGGTTGGAGGATTGCGAAATCAGGTAGGATATTTATCTTCTGACGGCTCAAATTAAACTCTAAACCTGATCTACGACAGGAATCATTTCGCAGTTCGAAGATGCACGAAGAAAGGAACTTTTCCTAATTGTGAAATTGGGTAGGGGCTGCGCTATTGGACGGTTGAGATGGATGGTAGATTAAAATCTATGGTTGAATATTTTTTCGCATTTTAAATATGCAAGGAAGAATGGAATAATGGAGGAAGCAAAATGAATTTAAAGGGAAGATAAAATAAAGGGTGAATATTTAAGCAAGTGAAGATCTACATCTAACTGTGATTTCGCAGGGTGAAGGTGCAAGGAGGAAGAAAATTAGCGGACCTGTGAAATGGAATTAAAGGGTATAGGAAATGAATAGTGCATATTAGATCTAGAGATGGTCTATGGTACAAAATCATTTCACAAGTAGAACATACTCGCTAAGAATATGCAAGGAAATATGTGAAATTGGTTAAGATATATGAAGATCAACGACTTTGAAAGATCTATATCCAAATCAATGGATATAATTCAATTTCAAATTGTGAGCCATAGGAAGGACAATGAAAGTAGCGTTGTCATGGAGGGAAACAGAGGATTAAGTTGGAAAAAGGATCGACGACACACACATGAATCAGGTAAGATGGAGGGTTGAGAACAATTTCTACTGTAGAAGGTGCAATATTGATATGAATATAAAGAAATATAAAATACCTTCCACGTGGAATTAGGGTATTATTTTATTCTCCTGCATTGGAAAATGAAAGCTAAAGGTTGTGCGGAAGCAACCAACTCACACAGTGTTCTTTATCCACTTGTCAATACACCAAGTAGACATTTGTCTCCATTGGAAGTATTTAAATGGCTCAAGTTGAGATTGTAGAATCCATTAGCTTAGAATACCATAAAATAGAAAAGTTGTTTGAAGACAGAGACACATAATTTTTTGACACCATTCTTATTAATGGACCTATTGATACTATTAAACAAAAGCTAAAGCTTCTAAAGGATCAAGGAACATATATTTATAACGTCTACCAATCCTATTTTCATTATTTTACTACCGACCAAACCTTGAGCTGCACTGATTTCATTGATTGGTGTGCCAACAATTATTCCATCTCTGAAAGAGTAGTTATGGATATTACTAGCTCAAAAATTATGTGTCCAATCAGTCCCTTGGTCGTCAGAAACACCTTGTCAGTCCCTATTGATTTCACCCTGAAACCTAAATAGTACAATGAAGAGTCTACAGTCAGTTATTTTAAAAGAGTCTGCACTAGAGAAGAAAATTCTTCACAAGTTGTTTTGAACCAGATGTCCAGCTACAAAACCTGTCATTCCCTATGGATGCAAACACTTTTAATGAAGAAAACCAGTGTATTGTAACCTTGATGAGTCGGTTCTTAGGGTTAGACACAGAAAAGTATATCACTAAGCCCCTTATGAGTCTATTCTTTGTTTTCAGTACTTGTCCAATTGATTCTGAAGAGTCCGATCAGTCACATAGAAACTTCATGACTTAAATTTGATGAATTCTTGGCTCAGAACATTCATTCTCAGTTAATGGATTTCCACAAGACCAAGACTTTCAGATTTCAATCCTATTTACTGAAAATGTTTCTATCATTCAATGAGGATAATTTACAAATGCCAGAGATGGTACTTACTGAGGAAATGAATAGGGATTACACTAAGTTTATGAATTTCCTCATGTTTGAAGTGTACAATGCTATTTTCCAAAAGAAGTTGCCTAGGGTACTTCCAGAAATGAAAAATATATTGCAGCTTTCCCCAGAGAAAATGATTGGATATTGGTTTTTGTTTGAACAAGGGACAATAATTAATTTGTATGGCTTTGTTCATCATCCTTATTTATTGCATGCCTTCTTGATTCCTAGAGTGTTTTCAATGGAATTGAGTAGACAAAAATTTATAGTGTAGACTGAACACTTTTTAAATTTCAAGAAATCTATTGAGATCAGATATCCATGGGTTGTAGGCCCTTTTATCATAAAAAATAAAGTTACTCTTCCGATGATCAAGAGTTTGCGAAGGAGATGGGTTTTTTGACAGAACCTACTGTTAATTATGACCCCCATCATGTTATTTCAAATAGAAGATAGACTCTGAAAAGAAATCCTTTTGAGCATGATGAGATTGTTGGATAAGAATAAGCTGCAAATTGGTTTGATTATCCTCATGAAATTCAAAAGGATACTGATATGCAAGAATATTCAACTTCTTATGTAAGAGAAATTACTTCAATACATCCCAGCACTTCCAATTTGGTCTTAGTAGCTGAAAAAGCCACACCCTTAGTCAGTTGCTTAGAAAAGACCAACAAGAGAGATTTTTCAAATGCCATGGATACAGAAGAGGAGGACACTGCTAGGACTCCAAAGAAGCAAAGAATTGAAATAGAGGGACAAGTTGTCCAAGCTACAGAATAAGACAGATGTAAGAAAAATATGAAAGTAACAGGGCTCGCCTTTGAGGTGAAGGAGTATGCATTTGATGATACACCTGTTGATTCCACATTTCAAGTTAAAAATAAGGCAAAGTTATTGGAGAAGTATAATGAAACCAAATACATAGCTTCAGAAGAATCCTTAAAGTTATATTCTGAAGTAAGGAATATCTGTAGTCAAGATGTGTCTCTTATTACTGTTAGAGGTTATTCCTAGAATACTTTGAACCTAGCCTCAGCAACCAAGAATAGGGTTGTTGAAATGAAGATGGATTTGGAAAAAATCCCCATCCCTGACATGATACATTTGCACACACAAACAAGGGATATTATTTTTACCGATCCGTTGAAACCTACCTTGAAATTTTCAAAGTCGCAGACCAGTAAAAGCAGAATTGAGAGTCAATTGAGACAGGAGAAGGTGGAGAAAAAATCCCACCAAGCACAAATAAAGAAGTTACAGACAGATTTTGGCTGCCAAGAGCTAGGAAGATAAAGGAGTAGGGATATAGAAACTGCTCAATGAAAAGGAGAATGCCATCCAACTGTTGTAAAATAAATTGAAAATACCTTCTACACAGTTGATACAGACATCTGAATTAGCTGAACTTGAGAAGAAGAAAGAGAGCCTAAATGGTGAGTTAATAGATTGTAAGGCTAAGTGTTACACCTAAATCTCGTCACCCTCATGTTATGAGATAGGTATTCCCTTATCAGCTCCAATCCCTCAAATTTTTCCCTAGAGAAATGAAGGATCAAATCATATCCTTGCAATTTTTCCTTGTTTTGAGCAGGTAACACTCCTCTTCAATTGACAAGAAGTGCTACCCAAGTAAGCAAAGCTCTTGATACATGAACAAGAAGTGGTGCCACCACCTCTAGCCTTACTGCAAGATGCGTTACCCCCTTAACACCGCCTATTTGCTTCATTGGAGGAGCGGTGCTCAAGTTTTCAAGGAAAAAAGAGAAGCTTAGTGGGAGGGAGATTAATTACCATTATTTTTAGTTACTATGCAGGAACCATTTGAAAAAAGGGCAATTGATTTTGTGGGACCCATTAATCCACTAGAAAAGATAACAGGATCCAAGTATATAATCACAACCATTGAATACTTAACACGATGGGAAAAAGCATCGCCAGTAAAGGACTGTACCATAAAGATTACATCGTGGTTTATTTTTTAGAACATTATTATAAGGTTTGGATGTCCCAAGATACTAATGAGTGATCAAGGATGTCATTTTTTGAATGTAACTATTAGGCATTGATGCAAGAATTCATGATATATCATTATAAAAGTACACTGCATCATCCTCAAGCAAATGAAACAATGGAGGATTTCAACAAAGTGTTAGAAAATGCATTAGCAAAGGTCTGTAATATAGAGTTCGATGATTGGGATCAAATGATACCCGTAGTACTATGGGCTTATTGTACCACTTGTAAGAGATTGACCAAGTTCACACATTTTCGATTGGTTTATGGTAAGTAATCAATGGAAAATTGTGCATGGGATGGATGGACCATTTCAAATCACATACATTATAGAACTAGGTGCATTTAAGTTACATACATTATGGGGATATTTATTAAGGGGCATGGTAAATGGAAATAAACTTAAAGCATACTATAACCCATAAGGGTTGAAAGCGTGATAGTTAAGCATGATTGGTAAGAGCGTACATAATAGGCTGATTAGATAGGAAGTGGAAAGTACATGCATTATTTATATTTATGGTTAAGGGTGTTGGTTAGTTTAGAAGTGTGTGGAAGTAGTTAGATTTGAAATTTGATAAAAATAAGTACACCGTTGTATCGAGTTGTTTCATTTATGGAAAGAATCACAATCATTGTACAAGATCGGGGATGTAGATAGTTTAGGTAATAATTTCTAGATGGGAAGGACAAATTACATATTGAAAAGGTATATTAGAAAGATTGCATGAGATGCATCAAGAGTTATGACATGAGATAGGTGCATTAACGAAAGCGGGATGTAATGATTGAATTAGAGATGCTATTTAAAATTAGTGAAGCGTAGGTGAAAATAATTTAGTTATGTTGAAGAGTTGTTTAGCAGTGATCAAGGTGAGTTGGAGATTAAAGTTGTAGTTATAGAGAATTGAAAGGTTGCAGAAAATTGTGTTGCAATGTCGACGTACATAGTATCCATAGCGATCCCTAAATCCAAAGCAGTTAAGGAAGATGAGATGTTGGTGGTGGAAATGGATAATAGGGTGGAAATCAAAGAGCCATTTCTTGGTAAGTTACCTTCTATTAAAGTTTTGTATTTTAATTTACAGGGTGCTGATAATTTTCTAAGTTTGCAGTTTCTGATGAGATTATTGAGAAATTGGATGGTACCAAGAAACTTATTCCTAAACAATGGGCGCATAAATGATTTAAATCACGCATATAGTGAATTTGTTAAATGTTCCCCATTTCGGGCGTGCTCTGAGTGTCATGAACTGTATATGATTTATGTTGAGTAAGATGCATGGAGATTGTTTGTGCTTGGACAAAGTTTATCCTAGATGTGCATGTTATCCAAAAAGTCTTGGGTTTGCTATGAAAGGGTGAATATCTTGCAAAGGTTATACCAACGCACAACTTGAAGGATAAAGAAGTTTATTAGAAATATGGTATGGCATAGAGGAATGAGAGGAGTAGTGATTCCTTCCATCACTAATCATGAATAGTGGTTTGCTACATAGGTTTTGGTAGGCAAGGTGGTTTGGAAGTGAAGGAAATATGAATCTCTTATGGGGGTGTTGTTTGCAGTTGAATGATGTACTCAAGGCATTAATATGTGTTGGGAAAAATATTTGCTATAGAAATTTATTCAAGATTGCGTGGATACTCAAAATTTGGGCAAGGAGTTTCATTTGAGTTGGGTGCTATTGTTGATTGCAATGATAGAGTGGAAGTCACCTCATGGGAGAGAATATGATACTTCGGTGACAAATACAATCCTAACACTGAAATTTACAGTTCAATAGAATACAAATTTGGCTTTTCAATGCTGCTACATAGAGATCATTTAGATGATAGCTGAGTCATATTCAATTCCACCATCATTGATAGATAATAATCATTAGTTGTATGTTTCTCTGTAAATGATCACAACATATTTATTTCACTAAGCACAAATCCTGAAAATAAGACTGAAATTGTACCATTTTTTTTTAATAGGAGAGAAATATTAATGGGGCCATGGAGAATTGTATTGCAACATTCCAAGTACAAAAAGACTTTGATGTAGAAATTTTGAATACTACAAAAATTAATTTGAAATAGAAAGAAAAAGTTAAAGGTTCTAGAAGTTCAATGGTGCACAACTCTCCAAGGATGAGTGTGAAAAAGAAGAAAGTGAAAGAATCACGGGAATAAGTCCCAAAGTTGAAGAAAAAGAATCATATAACCATGTTTCCATATTATACATCATACCAAGAAAAGTCAAAGAATAAAAAAGAAGAAAATTCGTAGTTCCAAGACCGTGCTTCATCACAAAAAGGTCAGAGGATCAAGACTCGGTTGTTTTCATAAAAGAAATGATAGTTGGAATAAGAGATAGACTACAAGATATAATCAATACAACTGAAGTTAACTCGGACTCACAATAGGTACTTCAGTTGGATTGTGCTCAATAACTGTCTAAATTAAAGGCAAAATTACAGTTGGGAGGCTCAAGTCAATAGAGTTCAGATATGGACATAGATAATACTGTGTGGGAGGTTAGAGTGGGTATGGATAGCCGCAGCACACAAATATAAAAGAAGAGGTTTATTAATGTATATCCTCATGTGGTTGTGTTCAAGGAAATGGAGGTTATTCATCCTTAACATTGATTTTCTCTAGATTTGAAGTGGACCTATCACAAGTTTCATTTCAGTAGTTGTAGGAGTATGTCATAGTAGTAAAAGAGGGAATGGGAGCACGTCATCTGGATTTGAGAAGAGATTATGGTGATTTTAAGCATCTGGATTTGAGAAGAGATTATGGTGATTTTAAGCATAAATATGCCAAAGAGTTTGTTGAACATAGTTACCTAATAATAGTTGTTGTAGAATATGTTTATTTAGCAGTGTGTGAGGAGGCAATAAAGGCTAATGCGCATGATTCAACTAAAGAGCAATGTGATGAAATAAATACACTGATTCAGAGATTGCAAGCATATAATGCAATATTGAAAGATCAATTGGGTAAAGAAGAGAATCTAGAGAAAATGGAGTTGAAGAATCGGATAATGTAATAAAATGAGACATTTGAGAAATCTAAAACTTAGTTACAAGGTCTCTCAAAATTAGTAGATACCAGTTTTTAGTTATGGAGTCATCTGCAAAAAGCAACATATGTTTTTGATAAAGAGTATCAAATAAAGACGTGGGAAGAACACACGAAGAGTAAAAGGAAATCATTAACCAATGTCTTCTTGGATGAAACCATGACAAATATTTCACCCTTGACTAAGAATATAGTTTCGACTCACATAGAACAACAACAAGTGATTAGTAAAGTTATGCAGTTCTAGGAGCAAGCTGAGAAGCAATATTTCTAGATAATTGAGATTCATGATAAATCCAAGAAAACTATTGAATTGGGAGAAACTATGTGACCCAAATCGACTTTGAATTATTGTTACATTCCATGAAGCAATTGCATACATTTTTTTTTTAATTTACAGAACATATCACGTAAGTCTTTTCTTCAGTTCAACAAGTTGTATCTAAAGAATGAATATTGAGTCGAGCGAGATCCAGACATAGTGTTTGGGGCCTATTAGAGCTGTATTGGTCATGTGGTTATAAGTTATGTTAAACATTGTGTAATAGGTTGTGTAGTATATTTTGTATTAAGCTTGCACAGTATGTTTTGTATCAGTTTGTGAAATATTTTGTATAGAGTATTACCAAATGTACTGTGTGTTTATAATTGATGAATGGATAGTTGTTTGTTATGTTGACGATGTTTATGATAGACTGGACATGACTATAATATTTGTTGTGTTATTGTATTAAGTATCAGTAAAATATTGAGAATGTATTTCTTTGTAACTCTTATTTAATACTGGCCTTATTTCAGTCTCAGTAATCCTATGAGAGTCTCGAGTGAGACCTTACCCTTTTGGTATTGAAAATTCCAATCCTCATATGCATATTCTTGCTTCCAACATTATATCTAGCTCATGTCACACTTTTTCTTTATACTTTGGATTTAATCCATATTGTCTCTTTTTCATAGGCTTTGCACCAGGTTTCAGCTGAATTTTCATCTCCCCTAGCGAAACTGTAATTCCTTCATATCAGGAAATAAATCTGTATTTTCCTTCAAGATATCTATGACCTGAGTTATTGCTTCCTAGTCTAGCTAGTCTCCTATTACATCCATATTCAGTTTTTCTTTCGTAGTAATGTTATACTTCTTAGTTTTAAGAGGATGCAAATGCTTTGCCACATTTTAACTTGTTTAGGTATCCTATAATGCATGTTTCCCTTTCGTTTCCTAAATATTTATATTCTTAGGGTCCTTTTCTTCTCCAAGTCCTTCTTCATCAATCTTCCAACAATGAATTAGTAGGTTCAACTGTACCATTTTTCTATGTGTCACGCATACCACTTTGTGGGAAATTCTAAGAGGTTTTTCAGAAAATATGTAACTTTTTTATCATACACAATATATCCTTCAATCCTGTATTATTTTATGAAAAACTTAAAACATCACAAAATTGGTTTCCAAACTCTTTCCCAGCAATCGTCTACCTCCTTTCTTCTCCCTGCACATACCAACTACTTGGTAATGTACCCAATGTATGGATGAACCGATGAACACACTGTTCTATAGGAACAATTCTCTCTTTCCAACTCTTTTCATAGAACCACAACTGTTCTCTCAGATCATGAGTTTATTTATACCGTTTTGCAATAGGCTTTCTCTAATATTGGATGAAATCTAATGCTATTTTTCTACACTATTTTCTCCCAGTTATCCAACTTCTGCATATGGGAATCCCACCATCGTGCATGCATCCCAGTTAACATTTCATCCATCACTTGAAACCTCATATGTTCTGGTAATTTTTCTTCCATCTCTTTAACAAATTATTTTTCCACTCCTATCCCATCAAAATATGGGGGATCGCACAGCTATGTTCCTATCCAGCGCACAAATTTAAAAACCCTTGCACATCTTTGACTTGAAACTTCATACAATCTATTTTGAAATATATCCATTGCTTCTTCTAAATATTAAATATGTATCTTACAAACGCATAATGTGCTAGCTGATCTCTCCATTAGTTGTAGGATTTATATAATCTTCTTTTTCCTCTATGTGATACTGTAGATGTTTTTTGTTTCTCCATCGTGTTGAAGAGAGTAATCTCACTAGTAGTTAGGTTAGAGAGTTAGGTAACCCACTGCCGTATTTAACTAACTGTGGTATTCACCCCACAGTAATATTGTTTTGTATTTCCTATTTAAACTCCTCTGAATAATGAATTCAGAGAAGGCAATCATCTATATGTACTGTTGTACTGTTTCTTGCTCCATTCTTTTTTTAATCATGGTATCAAAGCTTAAGGCTTGATCCATCCATTGTTGAGGTACTTTTCACAGTGTGGAAAGCTCCACACTCTAGCTTGAGCTAGAGGGGTGATTACTTGATCTGATCAGAAGGAGATCGCTGAGTTTGAGTTAGAGAGGGTGAACACCATTGTCCCTCGTCATCAGATCTGGTCCCTCGTCATCAGATCTGCGATCCAATCTACGATCCAATCTGAGCCTGCTCGCCCTGCTCGCACTAGGGCTCGATCTCGCCCCAAGGGTGTCATTCCATTGCAGATTCTCCCCACACTCTCTGACAGCCATTGTTCAAACGATCTTCAGAAAACATTTCTTCAAATTTTGACTGGTGACTATTTCCTGACCGACCGTCACTGAATTCACCAGCCTTCAAGCTGGAATTATTCAGGCGGCGATACTGGCGACTTGAAGGCTACCGATCTGCCGCCGATCGAACCCCACGCAGATCTGTCAAGCAGCAGTGCTGAGCTCGACGACCGGGACGCCTTCTCCTTGTCAATTCCACCGTCATAACACGCAGGCAGATTGTTTTAAACGATTTGTGTTGGCTGCAATTAAGCCCACAGTGACCATTGAAAGACGTTCCAGGAGAGGCGAGCCTAGTCCAGAACCGGTTCCTCCACCCACTGCGCTAAAGACGAGATTTCTAGAGAACCAGCCCTATGATCGAGGACTCACAAGCCAAATCTATGTCAGACGCCGTTACCAATTGCCTAAGCTGCTTCAAGTTCCTGATGTCAAAGCTTTAATTGGAGAAGAAGTCGACCAGATTCCAGCAGAACAAGCAATACCACGATCTGAAACCGACCCAGAAGAATCGCGTGTAAAGCAAACGGAGCCGCAGGAGCCCATCTGGTATTTTTTTGTGTGTTTTGCATGCACCGCTTCTCTCCCACCTTGAAATGCGGTCACTTGTAACAGGCACCGCGCCCCCTCACCGCATTTTGTCGTTGCACCAGGAGCCGTGCACAACCGATTTTTTTTTTTATAAAAAAAACAAGGGTTTTGTTTTTTCTTCTATATTAAAAAAAAAGTGACAAGCAAGGCATATTTTTATTTTAAAAAAAAAGAGCAAGGGAAAATATTTTTTTTAGTTATATCTGATGGCTAATACGAGCTCTTTGAAGCCGATCTCCGGACATGTTTTGACTGGAGCTAACTATAAATTTTGGTCTATCAAAATGAAGACATTTCTGCAACTCAACAAATGTTGGGATATGGTGGAAACTGAGTTCACAGAACCTGAAGCGGTTGCTCTGGCCGCAATGAATAGTGCCCAGAGAAATGCTCTCGAAGCTCACCGAGACCGAGATCTCACAGCCACATGGCTGATCCAACGTTGCATTGAAGAGTCCATTTTCCCAAGGATCTCAAGTGCTACCAGTGCACATCAGGCTTGGAATCTGCTTGAATCGGCTTATAAGAGAACCGAGCTCGTCAAAACGGTAAGACTGCAAACCCTACGCTTGCAATTCGAGAGTTTGAAGTTCAAAGAGTCGGAATTTGTAGATCAATTCATGACTAAGGTCTCGGGTCTTGTGACCCAATTCCAAACCTATGGTGAACTGCTAGAACAAAAAATAGTTGTTCAAAAGATTCTTCGGTGTCTCACCAAGAAATTTGCTATGGTAGTGACTGCCATAGAAGAAGCCAAAGATCTGTCTAAATTCACCTTAGAAGAGTTGACTGGATCTCTTTTATCTCATGAAGCGCGATTCACTCAAGAAGAAAAATCATTGATCAATGCATTCAGCACCCAGGCTTCCCTCAACAGAGGTCGAGGCAGAGGAAGAAGAGGCCGATGGTCTCGATCTACAGAAGATAGAACCAGTCAAAATCATGAACACTCAAGAGTTTTCAGAACACTCTCACCACTCTCAAGGTCAGAGGGGAAGAAACAAGAGATGGACCAATAAGTCCAATGTTCAGTGTAACTACTGCAAGAAGTATGGGCACTATGAATGAGAATGCAGAAAGAAGTAAGAGGACCAAAACAATAACCAGAACAATAGTAGAGCTAATGTCTCCAAAGAAGAAAGAGGCTCGTCAGAGGTGATGTTTATGTCTTATCAAGCGACTGAACAACACTGCAGCTCAAATCTATGGCTACTAGATAACGGTTGCAGCAATCACATGACAGGTAACAAGTCATTATTCTCTAGTCTAGATTCCTCTGTTATCACGAATATCAAGCTAGGAGATGACTCCATGGTTCCAACAAAAGGAAAAGGTATTGTTCATGTACTTAGTAATCAAAATGAAAAAATGTCCATTCATGAGGTGTTTTATGTACCTCATTTGACTGTAAATTTGATCAGTGTAGGTCAATTACTTCAAAATAAGTATGATGTTAGGTTTCATGATACATACTATTCTATCTATGATAAACCTCCCAGTAAGAGACTCATAGCCAAAGTTGAAATGATCAAGAATAGAATCTTTCCTCTTAGAATTAGGAGTGCTAACCTTCCACATCCTCTAGTTCATACAGTTTCAAGTCAAAATGAATCCTGGTTATGGCACTGTAGATTCGGTCATCTTCCCTTCAAAATTCTCCATCTCCTACACAAACAGTCAATGGTCAAAGGGTTACCGGTTATTCATCAACAATCCAGCACCTGTGAGGATTGTATCACTGGTAAACATCATAGGGACAGTTTTCCCACTTCCACATCTCGAGCCAAAGAGCAACTTGAGTTAGTTCATACAGACCTCTGTGGACCCATGCAAACCCAATCCATAGGAGGCAATTTTTATTTTCTGACCTTTATTGATGACTTTAGCAGAAAAACATGGATTTATTCTCTCAGGCACAAATCAGAGACCTTCTCCAAGTTTAAAGAGTTGAAGGCTCTCACTGAGAAGCAATTTGGAAAGTCCACTAAAATACTCAGGTCAGATGGTGGAGGTGAATATGATTCACATGAGTTTTCAGACTTTTGTAAGCATCATGGCATTCAGAGACAGTTCACCACCAAATACACTCCACAGCATAATGGAGTTGCTAACTGGAAGAACTGGACCATCTTGAACATGGTCCGTAGCATGCTGTTACACAAGAAGCTGTCAAATGAGTATTGGGCTGAAGCTGCAGTTGGATGCTCAGTCTACTTGCTCAACAGATCACCCACAGTAACTGTCCAAGACAAGATTCCTAAAGAAGCATGGAGTGGCACTAAGACTAGTGTCTCACATCTCAGAATTTTTGGTTCTGTTGCCTTTGCACATACACCTAATGAACTCAGAAGAAAGTTAGACAAGAAAAGTGAGCGCTGCATTTTCACTGGTTATAGTGAACAACACAAGGCATACAAGTTATATAATCCTATCACCAAGCAGCTTGTGGTGAGCAGAGACGTAAAGTTCATTGAAGACAAATGCTGGAGTGATCCTTCAGACATACAACATGAAGATCACTCATATCAGCCAGATCTACCTACCAGACTTCCAAGATTGGAAGTACAGTAGCAAGAAGATGCAGGAGATGGTCCACCACAGAACCGGAAAACCAAAAGCTTGACAGAGTTATATGAATAGACTCCAATTCTTGATGAACAACTTCAGTTTGCTCTCTTATCCTGTCATCCCACATCCTTTAATGATGTAGTAAAGGATGCACAGTGGGTAAAAGCCAAGAATGAAGAGATTGATGTAATAGAGAAAAATCAGACTTGGGATCTTGTTGAAATCCCTGCAAACAAAACCAGTATTGGAGTCAAATGGGTCTATAAGACCAAATTGAATGAAAAAGGAGAACTTGAAAAGAATAAGGCAAGGTTGGTTGCCAATGGTTGTGCACAGAAGTATGGTATAGATTATGATGAAACCTTTGCTCCTGTAGCAAGGATGGATACCATCAGAGCTGTACTTGCCATTGCAGCACAAAATCAATGGCCTGTGTATCAAATGGATGTGAAATCTGCCTTTCTTAATGGAATTCTTAAAGAAGAAGTTTATGTAGACCAACCACCTGGTTATACTGTCAAAGGTCATGAAGACAAAGTGTATAAGCTGAAAAAGGCCCTGTATGGTCTAAAACAAGCTCCACGAGCTTGGTACAGTAGGATTGATTCCCACCTCATCAACAATGGTTTCAACAGAAGTAGCAATGAGCCCACTCTGTATGTCAAAACAGAGCAAGGTAAAATACAAATGGTATGTCTTTATGTTGATGACATGATTTACACTGGTAATTTGATGCTTGAATATTTCAGGACAATCATGAAAAAGGAATTTGAAATGACTGATCTAGGACCGATGAAGTACTTCCTTGGCCTGGAAGTTTCTCAAACTGATAAAGGTATTTTTATCTGCCAGTATAAGTATGCTATTGATATTTTGCAGAGATTCAGAATGGATAAATGCAAACCAGCAGAAACCCCTATAGCTCTTGGCACTAAGTTAACCAAGAATATTGATGAACCAACAGTAAACAATACACTCTATAAACAAATGGTAGGCAGTTTAATGTATTTGATTGCAACTAGACCAAATTTGATGTATGCTGTCAGTGATATATCCAGATTTATGGAGTCTCCCAAAGACTCTCACTGGAATGTTGGAAAAAGAAAACTGAGATTTGTTGTAGGCACACTTGGATATGGCCTCTGGTACACTCATACACCAGACAGTACTCTTACAGGGTACACTGACAATGATTTTGCAGGTAGTCTTGATGATAGGAAAAGCACATCTGGTTATGCTTTCCATTTGGGTACAAATCTGATCTCTTGGGCATCTCAGAAACAACCCATTGTGAGCATGTCTTCTGCAGAAGCAGAATATGTAGCAGCCACCACAGCAGCTTGCCATGCAGCTTGGCTAAGAAGACTGTTGAAAGATACGGGACACACTCCAAAAGATCCTACTTCTATTTTCTGTGATAATAACTCTGCAATACAATTGTCTAAACATAATGTATTTCATAGAAAAAGTAAACACATTGATGCTCTCTATCACTTCATTCGTGAGTTAGTCAATGAAAAACAAATTTCTTTACTGTTTTGTGGCTCTAAGGAGCAGTTAGCTGACATGTTCACCAAACCATTGGGAACATCTGCATTTGTATATTAGAGAGAGCACTTAGGCATAGACAGTGCTGATAATCTACTACTAGTTGAGATTAAGGGGGTGTGTTGAAGAGAGTAATCTCACCTGTAGTTAGGTTAGACAGTTAGGTAACCCATGGTGGTATTTACCTAACTATGGTATTCACCCACAATAATATTGTTTTGTATTTCCTATTTAAACTCCTCTAAATAATGAGAAGGCAATCATCTGCCCGTACTGTTTCTTGCTCCATTCTTTTCTTTATCACATCCTACATCACATCTAGTATATATTCTAAATATATTTCTCCCTCCTTTGACTCAAAGGGATCAATCACTCTCATTTATTTTGACTCAAAGGAAATAGTCCTCTACTTTAAATTCAAAATAGTGTTATTTTAAAAGGATCCGTCAATACCCAACAATGTCGGATAATAATCTGACCCATTTCAAATTTCAATCACTTCAAAGTATGCCATGGTTTTAATTCTATCAATATCAACCTCAACATATTCCATTCTACCACTAGATATACTCTATATCAATTCTCCAACCTCAATTGAATAGGGGACCATACCAATTTAGAGTTCCCCATCACTTTCCAATATGTTTTTTGGCAAACTGTTCATATTGATTCCTATATATATAGAATGAAATCCTGGATTTCATATCCCCCAATTCCAATTTCATCTTAAACTCCCTTCACATTCTTCTTCTTTTCCAAACCCTCTACAGCTTCCTTTCTGGAAGTGGTGCAGAAATGGGAATCTCTGCTTCTTTTATATTTCATAGCCATAATCTTTATCAACATCTATGTTAGTATCTTTGTGACAAAAAAATCATTCATTAGCTTAACACAACAACAATGGAATTCACTAATTTTTCTTGCATAGTTAGTATTTATGTGAACATCGTACCTTAATTCCATTGCATGTCTTTGAGCTTATTCCACTGACTCTTGTACCTCGTGTAGGAACTGTATATGTTGCGCAGCATCAAATTTAGAAAATGGTTTTGCATCTTTCCCAATATTATCTTCTAACATCTGTTCAACATTATCTTTCTTACCACAATCTTTTCCCATTCGAGTGCCCCCTCTAGTCAAAATCTATACATTTGCATGTTCCTTCGTCTTTTGATCATTGTGCAGGTTTGTCGCTACCATATTACATCGTTGTGTTTTCTATTCACATTTGGCTATCAAAATTGGATAGTCTTCTGTATTATGTTTTGTACTGCGACAAAATTGATAAAAATATCTAGGCTTTGTACATAATTGCACTACATGACCTGGTTCTCCGTAGTTGAAGTAAATAAATTGCCTACAACCTCCTCCAAATCTGTGTCCTCATCCTCTTAAACCCTCTTGAAATCCACCATCTCTACCTTCTTTGGTGTTCTATTAAGTCCCCTACACTCTATGAGCATCAAATAAATTCTCTTTCATAAACTTTAAAGCACAACATCGATGACATAATTCCCAACTAATTTCCAAAAATCACATAAAGGAGTATTAGTTGTGGTTTAATGCTTATGCAACATTGGACACTGGGGAGGTGCATAACCCATTTCTTACAGATTTCACACCATTCTGCATGAGGTCATGTGGGGAACGGATTCATGGCACCAATAGCTACATAATTTCCCGTCACAAAACACTCATTCTAGTGGAATCCTTTTGCACGGCATAATGTACACCAAATATTTGTGTGCATTACTTTCCCCTTTTCTATGTCTTGCAACAACACCGTCAATGTAGAAATTTGGGATTGTACCTACACCATACATGCTAAATATTCTCCTCTCGGTTTAGACTCCAACTGCAATGTAATCCCTAACACATCAAACTGCATGAGAACCTTTTGTTCTATTAATGGAACCTGTATACGTGACAACAATCCTTCTATAAACCACTCCCAATGTTACACATCTTGAATCTCAAATGACAGCCTATCTAGCAAGATTTTAAATCTTTGGTCATATTCCCGGACTATCTCTCCAGTTTGTTGTTTTATCTCCTTTATTTATGTTATACACTATGACTCTAATTTAGGTTTATGAAACTCTTTCAATGTTGCCTTCTTAATCTTATCCAAACATAAAGAAAATTCTGGTGTAGTTGTACTCTTATACCTCATATACCAAGTCAGCACATGATATCTCAATGCCATTTCAATCTATGATGTTTTTTTTATTTCTCGTCAGTTACCTGCTTCATAACCCATGTCAGTGCATCACATGTGAACTAGTGTTGTTCTGCATCATCCCTTATAGTCCTATGAAATACTGAAAGTCTCAAAATATTATCAGTCATAACTCTTTCCATATTCAACCTTCTATTGATGCCTGTACGAAGCAGTAGGGATTCTCCCCGGTGAACAATCCCAATTAGATCAGACACCGTTTGGTGTGGGGAATCCGTTTGGTTCACAGTTCTAGCTACGGTATATTAAGTTCTTTATTATTTTATTGGTTACGGCCAATCCATTGTTTATAAGATTTTTTGTTTAAAGAATGGGATGCAGGTGCCTAAGCTAAATGCAGGTCTAATCTAGATCTAAAACTAAACTATTCTATCCTTGACAAGGGAGAAAATTTAGAGTTCAAAGTAATATACTCTAAATGCTCACAAAGGTCTAACAGATAGCCTTTCCAACACAATAATCGTATTCACAGCAGAAAGAACACTAGAGGTAGCTCTAATATAATTAAACCATTTATTACCCTGACAACACATACATTTATACAGACAATAGACATTCATGACCAAGGAAATAGTTCCAGGAGGTTATAACAATCTCATTGTATGATGTATAGAAGCAAGAAGAAATCGTAGTACATTATGCATTCCACACATTCTGATTAAATCTCTGCGTAGGCCCTTTGTTCTAGAAAAATGATCCTTCTTATTAGCAAAGAGGTAGCTCTTTTACAACAATAGTCCTGAATTCTTTCACCAGGAAAAAGTCCTTTACTATGGTGCTTAGCACCCCTATTTATTCTAATTTTATCCATCACCCAGGATATTCCCAGGATTCTTATTTTCCCACCTTCTTGAATCTAACGGTTTCATAAAACAACAAATAAAACAAATTACATAGGCCTCGCCCTGATGAAAACATGTATTCCTTGAATTTTCTGCATATTTAAACCAATCCCGCGGATCTAAGAGATTTGTTTCATTCGCGCAAGTTAAATAGTGGAATTCTTTAGGACCATTGATCTTTATCGTCCATGAATCTCAGTTGTTGAAGACTCCCATGTTTACCCGATCTCACAATCGCCCATCCGCTTGGTGAACCGTAGTACCTGTAACACCACGAAACACCATGAGAGATATATCTGATCTAGGCACCACCATAATTCATAGAATTTGAACATAATAATATGCATGGATTAATAAACAGAAAATAGATAATGACCAATGCCCTGTTTTGCTGGCAAATTTCTCAGTTTCCCCAATGATTCATAGTTAAAAACCAAACAGAATATGAACGACTCAGATTAAATCAAAGATGGATCGGGTCTAATTTGGACCGTCAGATGATGCCTCCTTGACAGCTCCTTTTCGCCCTTCCATAGAGCGGGAAACGTATTTACCATTTTTATCAAGTTAAAATTTTACTTTTCCGCTTCTGCCCTTTCGGAAAGCGGAAAATGAAAAGCGGGCTTGCCAATGTGTTCGAAATTTAAACTCAATCCTTCTGCTTCTGCATTGTCACATCCCCTCCACTCTACTTGACGGAGAGGACGCAACTAACGTTGTTGGTGTCTATCAAACAGACCGGGCAATGTAGCCCCATGAACATAATAATAAAATGCATTGGAAATAAAAGCATACACAGATGCAGAATACAATATACAATGGAAGAAAAACATCCATTCAAGCATTCAAAATGTTCATCATAATTCATTGAACAATTACAGTTTCAGAGATTAAACACAAGAGATACTTATCTTGAGAGAAAGCTTGTACCGCAACCAGCTATGTTGCTACAACGTTCCACCCAACCATAGTCCAATGTGCTCATCAATATCTCAGCAGCACTGCCACCTTCGAGCTGGGCATGATTCCCACAAGGAATAAGGGAACAACAACAGGCTCACACATACACATATCCAAAAACATGTCAAAATCCAGTCAATCCAAAACTACATTTGGGTTTATCAGGCTGTTAAGGAGGTGGAATGGTTGAATTTCTAAGCTAGTGATCTCAACCATAGAGCTATGGACACCTGCACAATATCTGGCTTGGATTTCCAAACACCTACACACCCAACACAAGGACGTATCCCCTTCTCTGCTACAGAGTCCCTCAAGCTATGCCTTCCCTTGCAGTGCTCTTCAGGGTGTGCAAGAAAGAATAACCAGCCCCTCTTGATCTCTGTGTGTGGTTCCTTTCCACACTAGGTTTATCAAGCTAATTCTTCCCTCTTCCACTCCAAACTAGTTCACACCAAAACACAGGATGCACACACACAGGATACAAGATCTGGGTTTGAGGGCAAATGTTTTTGCAACAAAAAACGGATTGGTAAAATGGGGAAATCGACCCCTGGGTGAGAAATTCAAATTCAACAACGATTTTGGGCATTGCATGAGCAAAAATGACTACTATACACCCCAAAATCGTGAACCTATGCTACCCCTTCTGTCTGCAACACAAAAACGGATTTTCTAGGCATGGAAAATGAGGAAAAACAGTTGAACACGTGAAGGAGAAATGCATAGGATGCTTCAACTGCATGAGAGAGAGCCCAATGTGAATGATAATGGGTGAGGAATGAAGGACGTGGGTGAATAATGGCTTGGTGTTAACACAAAAAATTGCTCAACTAGCTCTACATGGCCTAAACCACACACACACATATTTTTCCTACCTTTTTTCCCTCATTTTTGACATCCACAACTATGGTTTAACCCTATTCTCTCTCAAAAAGCTCAAAAAACATCAAAAAGAGCCTAAAAACCCCACAAAATGGTTAACAAGCTCACAAAATGGTTTAAAAGCTCACAAAAGGGCTAAAACCCCCAAAAAGGGCTAAACAACACAAAATGGGCTTAAAAACCCCACAAAAGGGCCTAAAACCCTAAATAGGGTTCCAAAACCCTAAAAGAGAGAAAAGGACAAAAAAAACTATAAAATAGTGTGGAGGTCTTCATCACACGATTCACTTATTCCTTCTGCCATTATTCTATTTTCGTGAGTACATTGAGAAGCCATTATTCTCAAAACACTCGCATCATTTTTCCAACCATTCCATTGCCCCACCATCTCCCATCATGTACGTTGAGGCACCCTCCGTATTAACAAGCTTGTGGAGAGGCGGTCCCATTCCAAGTTAGGGCACGATGGCCCATTTTCAACAAAAAGAGAAGGTATACCTGTCACATTTTTTGTTTATTTATTTTAGTTGTTTCTTCTTATTGTTTATTATGTTACTAATATTTTATTTATAGCTATCTATTTTCTATTGAACTCTACCCTTCTATCTCATTGACGGAAGGGAGGTGCTTTTGCACGTAGCTAGAGTGAAACCCCGACTACACTTGGGCATGCATTTCCAAGCATTTACTTTCCCCACAAGTCAAAAACATGTTTTCCAAAATCTGATGGTTTCTCAAATTCGAATTTGATTGCCATACTCTTCCCATCCTCATGCATTAACTAACTCAACCACTTATGGAAGAAATAAATGATTGGGTACAAAAGACAAAATGGGTAGTTGACAGTTTTATGGGTTCTCCCTTCGACATTTGGCTTTACCTTATTAGATCAAGGGTTTGAATTATTTCCCTCCCTATTTCCTAGGAAATCATGCCCCATCTCTTTAATGTTGCATTGACATAGATGGTTGTGGGTATTTTAATTAATTTGCATATTTACATGATGTCCAAAATGTACTATGCTATCTGCTAGCACGATAACCATCAACAACGATTTTAATTGTCGAAACATAAAACACTAAATCGACGGTGGAGCCTTTTCCTTTAGCTCCACACCATGATTAAATACAATATTTACATCATATATAATTTAATGCAAACGGGGTCAAAACCAGGGTGTTACACGCATTTCCTCTTCCACACTTTTCTTTTCCACCTTTCTGAGCCATTGATCGGCGCGGAAACCTTCTGGGCCATTGGATCTATTTTGAATTCGAAAATCAGGTTTGTGACCCTTTTATAAGAGAAACTTACATATTTCGCTTTCGTTTTTTTCTCTTCCGCCTTTTGCGGAAAGTGGAAATTGGAAGCCGGATCGTCCAATTTTTTTGCGAAGTTCAAACTTTAACTCTCTGACTCCACACTTCTGCTTCCATTTTTTTTCCCAGGATCGTTGATCTGAGTGGCAGCCTTCTGAACCGTTGGATCTTGAAACTGTAGAAGGTGGAAGTCGGGTTTCTAACTTGTCATGAGCAATCTTTGACATTTTTTTCTTCCACTTTTCCACTTCCGCTTTTCTGCTTCTTTCCACACCGTTGATCTGTGCGGACTCATCCTTAGCCATCAAATCATAGAAAACGGAAAGGGGAACTCTAAGTTTTTACAAATGACAATTGACCTTTTCCACTTCCGCTTTTCTCTGATTGTCAATTTGTGTGAAAAACCTTCTAGACCGTTGATCTATGACTACGGAAGTCAGAAGGTGGGACTCTAACTTTTCATTACCAAAACATACATCTTTCCACCTTCGCTTTTCCGCTTCCACGTTTTCGGAAAGCGGAAATTAGACATCATAAAGTAGAAGATTAATCTTTCATGAAGTTCAAACCTTAGCTTTCCGATCCCAAATTTTTGCTTCCGCCCTTTGCAGAAAGCAGAAATCGAAAGTCAAAATTTTCAATTTTTTCGAAGTTTAAACTCTAACTTTTCCGCCTCCTCCTTTCTCTTTTCCACCTTTTCGCGCCATTGACTTGTGCAGAAACCTTCAGGGTCATCGGATCCTGAAGTACAAAAGTCAGAAATTGGGTTTGTAACTTTTCCCATAAGCAAAATTGGCATTTTCGACTCCGCTCTTTCGCTCACGCCTTTTCTTGGTCGTTGGACCTTGATCGGAGCGATTCTTAGCCGTTAATCTTAAATCAAAGTGGATTTTCTTATACATTCTTATTTCTTGGTCATGCCTAAATAACTTTTGACCAGAATCACACTTCAGGATTAGGAAAAAAAAATTTATGCTTGAGTTTCTAGCAAAGACTAAGTATGCATGGAGGCTTAACTGAGTTGGGCAACAAGTGTAAAAAATAAAAATGGAAGGAGGGGCCCTAAAATTTGAAATTTTTGGGGAAGCAGTTGCAGCAGCAACAACTGGCGAGTAGTTGGTCAACAGAGATCTCAGATTACTTAACTGTGCAGTTGTAGATTTCCATATGGTAATGCACTGTGAATATTCAATGATTACTTAACTGCATTACCCGAGACTTCTTTAAACCATATTTACTCAAGGATGCAACTTTCAAGCATCACATTTCATACCATTTATTTGGGAGTAGGGTAACCAAGAGTTCAATGTCTTGATAACTCTCCTAGGGATAGAGTATGAATTTCATTTTACCCCCTATCTTTAAGTTTCCATCATATAAGACTCCACAAGATCGTAACAGAGTAAGACATATGTATTCGTTTGTTCTCCATTCCTATGCTATAAGTGTTCTTTTGATGTTGTCTTTATGACTGAAAAAATTCTTCTAAGTCTTCCTTGATTGCATCTTTCATTTTAAGAGCTTGATACAACTTCTTCCATCCACAATGTCCTTTTGTGTGAGTGACAAATTTGTTTGCTTGTCATTCTCACGGACGGAGAAGAACCTTGCTGATATTTTTTTTTTGACAGCACTTTTGTTTTGATGATTTATTTCTTCAGCATCCTTTCTTTAATTGAAGACTGAATATTTCAAAAAAAATGACTTTTCAATATAAGCCTTTTGGCCCCATTTTATTTGCAGCAATGAGATCATTTTGAATACCATACATCCGTCAGACCTTCTTCCTTTCCATGGGTCCATCATGATATGCTTCCTGAGACACGTATTATTGTGAGGATGGATGAAACCCCAAGATAGTACTCTAGACCTCATGAGTCGTGGTTATTTTACAAGGGTTATAATGATTCAAATGTGAGTTTGAAGACTAGCTTCCCTTTCTATCATCTGTCAATAGTTAAAGAATATCATTATGATCGAACTTTATCATATTCTCTTTCCCATAAGCAATTCTTGACATCCAAAGATTTCGAGTTTAATCATATTCCTATACTTCCAAGCACCAAAAATTGAGTTGTTTTATTAAAAGCAAACAAAGTAAGGTTCAAAATACATTGGAGGAATTTTGGGGTCTAAAATGGGCCTCCTAAGGAAAATAATAAAATAATAGTTAAAATAATAAAATAATATTGATTAATTTTGGAGGAAGAAAGAAAAAAACTACTTTTTGTGTTCGTATTTTCGACATATCTCCCTGTGTTTTTACTCAAATTTCGATCAGGTGAGCTCGTTGGATGCGGAATTTGATTCTGCATCCAACAAGTACCCACACTTCATACTTTTGATGGACCCCTCTACCCCAAAAACAAGAAATACCTGAAAAAACGTGATGATGATGTCATTATCACGTTTTTTCAGGTATTTCTTGTTTTTGGGGTAGTGGGGTCCGTCAAAAGTATGCAGTGTGGGTACTTGTTGGATGCGGAATCAAATTCCGCATCCAATGAGCTCTCTAGATCGAAATTTGAGTAAAAACACAATGAGATATGTCGAAAATACGAACAAAAAAAGTAGTTTTTTTTAATGACAAATATGTTAATTCAACCATTATGGTTGACTTATTTTATTGAAATTCTATTGGTTCTTGAATTCCAACTCACAAAAACTTATTTTGGCACGTTTTCTTATAAGGCCCATTTTAGACCCCAAATTTTCTCTAATGAGGTGAAACAAATAGGAAAATAAACAACTGGAAAACGTGATCAATAACAACAAGTTTATTTATGTACAAAGGGTTCCTAGGACTCTAAGTAAAGTAATGTTTGAGACAAAGGCCATTTACAGGAAGAATTTCTTCCTGTCCTTGTAAATATTTCAATTTGTAAGTTGTAGAGCCCGACTTTTCAATGACTAGGTAAGGGCCAATCCATAAATGTTGGAACTTTGTGTGTTTTCTCTTTTCTGCATGAGGATCATCCCATTTCAAAACTAGGTCTCCTACATCAAAGTTTCTTGTACTAGATTTTCTCTTGTTGAACCATCTTTTGATGATACCCTGATGTTGGTCGAAATTATATTTAGTCTTTTTCCATTTTTACTCAAGTTTTAACAAAGCATTAGAGGAATTTGAGGTCTAAAATGGGCCTCCTAAGGAAAAATAATAGTTATTAATTTTGGAAGAAAAATGAAAAAAACAACTTTTTTCGTATTTTTGACATATCTCCCTGAGGTTTTACTCAAATTCTGAGTAGGAGAGATCATCGGATGCAGAATTTAATTCCACATCCAACGAGTGCCCACACTGCATACTTTTGACGGACCCCGCTACCCCAAAAATAAGAAATACCTAAAAAAACGTGATGATGACAGTACCCACACTGCATACTTTTGACGGACCCCGCTACCCCAAAAATAAGAAATACCTAAAAAAACGTGATGATGATGTCATCATCACATTTTTCAGGTATTTCTTATTTTTGGGGTAGCTGGGTCCATCAAAAGTATGCATTGTGGGTACTCGTTGGATGTGGAATTAAATTCCGCATCCGACGAACTCTCCCGCTCGGAATTTGAGTAAAAACACAGGGGATATGTCAAAAATACGAACAAAAAAAGTAGTTTTCTTTTATGACAAATATGTCAATTCAACCATTATGGTTGACTCATTTTATTGAAATTCTATTGGTTCTTGAATTCCAACTCACAAAATTTATTGTTTCCGCGTTTTCTTATAAGGCCCATTTTAGACCCCAAATTTTCTCTAATGTGTCAATTGGTGCTTGTAAACTTCACTACTGGAACCTCTTGAGGCTTGATCTAACTGCGAAGACGGGAGAAGAATGTTTGGGGGAAATAAAGCTTCTTTTCCATATGCTAGAGTATAGGGAGACACCCACAAGGAATTATTTGGAGTGACCTTATCTTCCCACAGTGCATTTGGAAGGCTTGAGTGCCAATTTCTCTGATTTTCAATAACGGTTTTCTTCAAAATCCAGATAAGGTTTTTATTTGTCGATTATGCTAAACCATTTCCATGAGGATAATAATTAGTTGAGTAATTCAACTTAATTCCCTTTTCATAAACAAACTCAGTTATTTTAACATATGAGAAATAAGATGCATTATCAAAAACAAGAGAAATTGGAACTCCAAACCTCGTCTTAATGTTCTCTTGTAGGAAGTCAATGACAACATCTTCGTTCACTTTCCACAATGGAATCGCTTCCACCCATTATGTGAAATAATCAGTAGTCATAAGGATATATCAGTGTTGTAATGAAGAATTCAGATAGATTACCCCAATAACATCTATGCCCCACTGTTCAAACGACTCTGAAATAGTAACAGGCTGTAACGGTCCCGCCGCTTTCGACAATTTTCCACTGCTCCTCTGACATACATCACACTTTCTTGCATAGGCATTGAAATATTTAAACAAATTTGGTCAGTAGTATCTAGCTCTCAGTATCTTGTGAGCTGTGGTATCCCCAAAATAATGTCCTCCTGTTGGTTTGTCATGTAGTTCTTTGACTATTTTGGAGGCATCCTCTCTTTCCAGATATCTGAGAAAAATTCCATCATAATTTTTTTTTCTGAAAAGCACTCCATCCATTATTTGATATGGGGTTGAATTCAACCGAAGTTCCCTTCTCTTCTTGGAGCTCCAATGCTTTGGTAGATATCCTTGTTGAAGATAGTACACCAGATCTCTGTAACAAGATTCAGGAGTAGTGAATATAGGACATACATCAACCAAGTTCATTCCAACTTCATTCTCCCAATCAGGATCTTTATCAGTTTGATTATCTGCTATCAACTTGTACAACCCTTGACCTCTGGTGATGGTAGATGGATTGAATTCTAGGTCATAATCCTATAGGGAAGTCATCCAATTCCCTCTTTTCTCACCCAATTCTTTCTGCACAAAAGAGACCTAACAACTGGGTGAGGAACTACAACTTTTGTTCTGTTTTTTAGAATATAGGGTCTGAACTATTTTACTTCCTTGAAGACTACATATGCTTGTTTGTCCATGACTAGGTAATTCAATTCAATCCCTTGTAACCCAGTACTCATGAATAATATTAGGTATTCGTCTCCCAATTCCCCTTTATGCATAAGCATTGCTGCGAGAGAGTTGTCTGAGGCAAAGGTATATAAAATAAAGTCTTTTTCAAAGTCTGGACTCTTCAAGGGAGCTATTGTTGCTTTGATGTCTTTAAAGGAAAATTTCTCAATGTTAGTCCACTTGAACTGTACACTGCTTCACCATTTGCTGCAGAGGTTTCACAATTTGAGCAAAATCAGGGACAAATCTTCGAACAAAATTTATTGTGCCCATAAATGATTGCATAGATTTCCTATTATGGGGCATGGGAATCTGAGTTATAGCCTCAACTCTCTCTTGATCTATTGAGATTCCATTCTTTGAGATGAAATGTCCCAACAATTTTCCCTCAAGGACTGCAAAGATGTTTTTCTTTGGGTTTAGATATATACCATATTTTCTACAATAGTCAAAAAAATGTTTCAAGTGGAAAACATGGTCTTCCCTTCCCTTGGAAAAAACTATTACATCATCCAAGTACACTACTACACAATGGTCACTTAAACCTTTGAATGCAATGTCCATGGCCCTCTTAAAAATGTGGCTTCGACGTTCATGAGGCCAAAAGGCATTCTTCAGTAAGCTAATGTCCCCCATTTCGTGCGAAATGTTGTCTTTAATCGGTCCTGCTCGACCACTAACACTTGATTATACCCTGAAAAACCATCTAATAGGGAGAACATTTATGATCCTGAAACTATCTGTTAAATATGTTCCATTGGTGGAACCGGATAGTTATCTTGATCTGATGCTTTATTTAAGTTCGTGAAGTCAACGCACAACCTTATCTCCCCTAAATTTTTCCTTGCCGAGACAAGATTGGCCACCCATTCTGAATGTTGAACCTTGAAAATGATTTTTGCGTCCAGTAACTTCTTTACTTTGTTGTGGATCAAAGGTTCTAATTCCGGGTGCATATTTATAAGTTGTTGTTGAAACAATTTTTCTCCTGTTTTGATGGGAATCACATGTTGGATGATGCAAGTGTCAGAAGTATTCAGATATTCATACGTCCAGGAGAAGATGTCTTTGTATTTCTAAAACAACTTGATGAACTTACATCTTTCCTTAGGCGAGCAACATTTTCCCAAATTGACATATTTAGGTTTAGCTTTTGATCCCAGATTGACCAGCTCATGTTGCATTGATGAATTGTTCGTCTTCACATTGGCTGGTTTCCATAATTTACTCTGCAAATCAAACATCCCTTCGAGGTTTCTTACCGCTTTAGGCATGAAATTTCCATGAATCACATATTCATTTTGTAAACCTGCCAAATGTTCTTCATCATCTATTATGGATTCTTTAAAATATTATTCATTTGTCAAAAAAATGATGATTTGTTCATCGTCATCGAACACCCTCATATTTGTTATATTGTCAGGTATCGATGGCCTGAAAATCAATTCAATGGAACATTTGTTATTAGTTGGCACTAATATGGATGCAGAAGTGGCTAATAAATCAGCTGCAGTGTTCTGCAATCTAGGTACTACATTTATATTGAAAGTATTGAAGTGCATAATCAAATTCCATACCTCAACTGGTATCCCTTGAGATGTGGAGATAAAGAATGAATGGCATTTCTACTTGTCTGACTACTATCTTGCAATCCCCAAGAACTTTTAAATCTTTAACCTCAAGTTCAATATATTTCTTCAGGCCCAAGACTAGAGCCTCATATTCAATAGTGTTATTTGTGCATTCAAACTCTAGACTACAAGAGAGAAATTGTTTATTCTTATCTGGATCAATCAAGATGCAACCTACCCATGATCCCTCTTAGGTTTTAGAACCATCAAAATAAAAAAACCAAAATATATCATCTAAATCTAATTGGTCAGTATTATCTCCTATGTCATTCACTAAGTTTACTATATTACAATCAATATTATCAACCCGTGATAACTGAAGGAGATCCGACTGTGTTTGCTTCTTCATCCTGGTAGTTCCCTGGTTTGAGTTCCAAATAGTAATTTCCCAAGACTAAAAAAGAGAAGTTCACAGGTTCATTATACTTCATGTGTGGTTCTCTCAGTATTTTAATTTGTTTTTGAACATTGTTGAGTGGCAGCCACATGTGAGACCAGTCAGTTTCAAGGTAACCATTCAGTTTCGTTGACCAGTCCCTACTCAAAATTAATCCATATGATTCTAGTATATACACTACCATAATATCTATAAACTGATAAACCTTGGGATTTGTAGACAAATGAATCAGAACATCTTGCATTTCCCGTATGACTTTTAAAGCATATCTATCTAGTTGAATTATTCGAGATGGGGATGGTATGGGTTGGTCATTAATAATTTTACATACTGAAAGTGGAATGACATTTGATGAAGCCCCAGAGTCTACTAAACAGTTATGTACATTATGATTAAAAATCTCAAAATATAACAAAAAAGGTAAATTCTGAGATTTCTACTTTCCCCCAATGCTTGCTTCATTTACTTCATCATCAGATTCTATGGCTTCTGGGATATTGCTAGGATGTGGATTAAAATCTTCTAGAAGTTTCTTCCTTTGCTGAGGAAAATTACATAGTTCAAATAGAGAAATGTTTGCCTTTGTTTTCTTAATGTCTTCTACGATGTCATATCCCATGCCATGTTCTTTAGTAGCCTCTATTTTATTTTCCAAAGTTTCCACAGGTTTTTTAATTAATGTCTTTATTGACTTGTTACCTACTAGGATTGTCTCTTTTAAATTTGTTGGATTAGAATTAGGTGTTGTTTGAGTTGTATTGAGAATTTTCTTCATGTTTTCTCTAAACTTCTTTATTTTAGGCAGTACCAAACTTTCATCCATTACTGGGGCTCTACTTCTCGTCGTGACATTAACTGATGACACTTGACTTGCCTTAGTACGTTCATCTTCACTAAGCCCCAAAGTAGGTTCCCAATCCCATAAAACCATTGTGGTTTCCTCATTTGTTTGTTCTGGCTCATTAGTTTGGGTTTTCTCTTCTTCAGGATCTGCTAGCTGGGTATCTAACAATTTATTCATGACCAACATCATTGAATTAATCCATTGCAGACAACTCTTTTCAGAATGACGTTCTTGGTGAAAGGTACATAAATTATCCATGCCTTTCTCATTAAAATTTAAAACAGTAGAATTATTCATCGCTGGTTGGAGTTGTCCACTCTCTTCTTTTATTTTGTAATACGGGTTGAATGGATTTCTATAAGAACTAGTTCCCCTGTCCTTTTCCATGTCTACTATTTTGTTTGACAGCTTCTGCACCATTTTCACCACATTTTTTAGCTCATTATAATGTTCTTTGGGCTTAGTCAACAACAAAGGTATTTTGCTTGTGGTATGTTTCAATTCAGGTTATGGTGTATGCTTTGCTATACTATCCAAATTTTCCTCTACTTTCTTGGCCTCTTCATAGTTTTCTACCAATGTAATTTTACCAAACCTTTTTACAAACATTGTTATTGGTGGATCAACTGTTGTAGTATAATACTCTATTCGAGACTCTTCAGTTGGTTTCATTGCAGCACTAAATCTATTCAATAAGGTGGTGAAAATCTGATTAAATTCTTGGACCTTTTATTTATTTTCCATTCGCACAGATAGTAATTATTTCATGAGAGTGGCTACAGTTTTCTGGTTGCCAAATTTCCCTAAGAATGCCTTTTCAAAACTATCCCAATTTACTATGGAATTAGCTTGCAGACTAAAGTACCATGAAGATGCTTTAGGTTCAAAAGTATATTGAAAAAGTATGCAAACCACATATTCATGGTCAAAATTTAAGAGATTCAAAGCCAGATAAAAATTCTGTAAGTGATCTTCAGCAGAAACACCTTTCCCGGGATCAAATTTTGGTAAAACCTTTTCTGGGTTCTTAGGTAAACCATGCAATAGAGAAGCTAGGTTGAGTGGAATTCTCTCTCTCCATGTAGGTTGATTAACAACATCCATAATTCTACCTGGAGACTATGGTGTAGATTGACTGAATACTGAAATTGCAATGGATTCTGGATCTAATTGATCTAGAGGATGAACAATTTCTTGGATGGACAGATCTACTAGTTGTTCTAAATTTTCCACATGAATTGAATCCCTAGTGTATGAGGGTACTTTATTGGACGCTGGCCTTCTAGGTAATGCAGGAATGACTTTTAACCCCCCAATTTTCTTGACGTAGGATCTTGTATGTCTCCTAAACAGATCTACCTCTTCAAATGGGACACCATACAAACATTTTGATTCTTCTTCCCCAAAGCCTAATTGTTCTTGTTCTTGTTCATGTAACCTAGGAAAAATATCTTCAGTAAAAGTATTTTATGATGATGTTCCAGTGTAATCTTCTCTGTGTTAGGATTATGAATCCTTCCTTGACCATACTGTCCATTAGATTATTTAGCCTAACTTAGGTACCTTAATTAATTATTTGGGTCCACTTTTATTAATGGGGCCACATGTACCAGTCACTGGAGTTTGGGGAACACTGCTAGAGGTTAACTGCCACTTATTGCATGTGCATGCATCAGTTTAGGCACCTCCTAGACCAATCCCTACATTTTAGGAGCGTCTAGGAGTCCTGGCACCAACCTACTTTAGTTAGTTGGATTTAGTAGTAGCCAGTCTTAGTAAGCCCCCATTTACTTTCAGTTAGTTCACAATCAGTTAGCTAGTGCAAGATTTTCATGGATAATGCATGGTTGCATGTGGAGTAGGCACCTTTTCCCACCTACCACACTCAGTTGCACTGAGTTAACTAGTTGGCACTGATTGTTTGAGTTATTAGACATCTGGGAGTTGATTTATTGGACTCCGATATTGATTGAGTCACCATGAGTTAGATTGTCAATTAGATACAGTCACATCCAGTGGATAGATTTGAATTCATCCCTAATTGATTCAAATTATTTTCCTATGTAAACTATTGTAACACCGAATATTATTATTGTGAATGATACTGTAATTTCCTGAGCAATACTTGTCTGTATCCTGTGTGGTTTGTTTTGTTCAGTTTGCATCTTCATTCTCCATTTACTACAAACATTATTAGAACTATCTACTTGAATATCTAAATGGAATCAAAATTCTAATATGGTATCAGAGCCTTCTCAGGAAGGTTTCATGCTTGTTTCTCCCCATTGAACATCAGAAGCAGCTGGGTTTCCACAGAAGTCCCATATGATGATCTGCTAGCTCTGAATTTATTTAGAGCAATGGAGAGGGCATGACGGACCCTGAAAATATGTTCATGTCAAGAGGAAAAGCATGATTCTAACTTAATTCATATGTTTTAGTGTTTTGCAGTGATATTTTAGAGGTTCAACTTCATATGGATTCGATATTATCAGTTTCTCTTCTTACTCCATCCACAAGATATTCATAATGGAAGTTGAAGATGATTGCATCTCTAAAGAGACAAGGTATCTATTGGACTTGGTAAATAGTCTTGTGAATATGAGAATGATTGGCTAAATGACAGTGATAGAGCTTATGGAGCAATATGTGGGACTTTTTCTCCAAGCTTGCATATAGAGCTTATTGAGTTTGCAGAATACCCAAAGTATCTCTAGATAGAACTGGATAGAATATTGTTGTACATGAATAAACACCTTATAACCGAAGGTCCGGGGTTACCAACATACTCATAAAACTTGCAGGAAATCGACCTTAGAGTACAAAAAAGGAAATAGGAGGATAGAAAATACTCACCCGATATGCGACGGTTGATCCTAGCTTTGTCTCTTCCGCTCTGCTTCTCCTCCAAAGCCTTCTGGGATGCTTCTCCTTCGCCTGTCAAGAGAAAATCCTTCAAGTGCAATATAATACATATATATTAAAAAGGTCAGATAAATCATATACATATTGCTTAATCATAAGTATTCATCAAACCATGATACATGAAATATATTCAAGACACATATGGAAGAAGGATTCTCTTTATTAACAATAGTGAATGAGTTCAGATTACAACCCAACGCTTGAGACAAGGACTCCTCTGCAACCAAAGGATTCTGAGTTCCACTACTCCAAGTCTTCTGAATAGACTCCACTAGCATAACTTTGCTCTCCAGGTATGATTGATTAATACCCTCCCCAAGGCCTTTATTTATACTTGGTGAAATAAGGCGGTTTCGAGGGTTGAGGAGGTTGAGACAGTTAAGATAGTTATAGTTAAGGGCTTAACAAATCTCAGATAATCGTGATTTATTATTTTTAATGTCGAAGGAAGGTGTACGTGGGTATTAATACTGGCAACTTGCATATGACACACAAGTTTCTCTAAGGGTAACCCGCGTACAAATCTGTACGCGAGATGCAATAACCGATACTCGCATACAATACGCAACATGCTTTAACAAAAGGCACATATGTACGCAAGTTGCATATAGGAAGAGGCACGTACATCACTTGACATATTTAAAGGTAAAAATAACCAGCTAGATGGATGATAAATGTAGTTCATAATATGCCCATCTATAGTGTTTTAGGCAACCCTCAATCCATAAATGTCCTTTTGTGTGCCAACATAGGGAATGTCAGCACTCAGATGGAGAGGTGCCATTCAGGTGGATAACAGATGCCCCCTAATGTGTGAGGTCAGAGGGAAACGATGGTCGAAATACATTATAATCTTTATCTCTGGAGAACTTAGAAATCCAATGGAGCAGAGAGAGTACCTGAAACAAATACATAATAATGTCATATACTAAGTCATATCTGAGGATGCTATGTTCAATATACTAGAACACTAGTTCCTTTACAATATTTGAGTACATCATATGATACGGGTATGAAACCATGTATATTACAAAGGTGGATCGAAGCCACAATATACAAGAATGATGAGTCTTCAAAGATCTGGAAGCTGTGTACATAATCTTGCACAACTTAGTCCATAGGTGAGGAACTAAGGTCTTCATAAACTATCCCAAGGAACCAGTACAACCCAAGCCATGTGAATAAAAGTAGGTTGAAGTCAAACATGGAAAGGATTCAACAGTTTGTCAATCAATAAGTAATAATTAACAACTAAAGCAAAGGAATTCACTAATGAAGGAAGTGAATCCTGAGGTACGCTCGTCAAAACTCTAGGTCTTCGTCATCAGGAAGTACTGAAACGGAACCATGCTGTGATAAGGAAGGAAATAGATCCTCCAACGGATCACAAGAGTGACTAGGAACTAGGTAAAAGAAGGGAGACACAATAGATAACAGATATAACAATGATGGGATCAGGATATAGATCAAACATTGGGTGAAGTCCTTGAACAATGAGCACGACACAGAGATGACCCAAGGCAACGTTTAACTTATAGGTAGAACAACTAGACTTATCTGTCATGTAGGAGACATGATCAGATTCCCCAGGTATAACGAACAAGAGGAGGAGTAGGAAACTCAAAGTAATATCTGAACAAAAAGTGATCACTGAAACATGGGTATCAGAAAAGACAAAGAGTGCTATGTTCAAGGATGACATGCTGCCACTACTAAAAACAAGAGAAAAATTCTTCCTTACCTTCCCTGTTAAATTTTAACGAGTCCAGGAAAGTTAACTCGGATCCCTCTTCATTTTTTAACAAGCTTGAAGAGACGGGAAAATAATGCTTGATAGTGTCACTAATTTGTAGATTTAATGAGCCCGAACTAGTACATGCTCAGTTGGTGTTTTCACATTTAGAGAGTTTGAAAAATCCAAAGAAGACTCTAGGGGGTTCCTTTTTCATCCAATTTAGTCTCCCGAGGCCGAAAAAATATAAAACATACCACATAATAACTCTCTTAACTTCCGTAGAAGAAAAGGTGAACCTTTTTCGTAATTACTCAGGGAGGTCCGAAAAAGGTTAAATTACCACCTACCCAACGCTCCTTCCAAAACAGCATAAAATAGCTTGAGTTTTACGAGTGTGAAGGAAAACAAGATCACTCGAAAAGATCCATTTGATTACGAGAAATGGGGCTTACAACAATAAACTCATTGCTTTGTTCTTAAGTATGTAACGAGCATGACAAAGACACAAAATACACTTAGAATATTTTTCATGTTTAGGTCCAGAGCATGAAAAAGAGAAAACTAAGCTCATACCGGGTGTTCCTTTTCCGTAAATTTAGTCCCTCAGGTCCGGAAAAGTGATAAACCTATGCCTGAGAATACTCTTCTCAATTCAAAATAGAAAAGAGAGGGATCATTTCTCGTATTATTCCGCATGGTCCAAGAAAGAGATAACCTACCACCATTGCAGATGCCCACTCACATATTCTTAATGAGCTTGAACGGACGAGTTAACTCGGCAGTCAAGTTTGGTTTGAAGGAGTCAGACCTGGGCCTAAAGAAACTCCATAAAGGCGGGGAATCCTATAAAGGGATAGTTTGTAAAAAGAGATTCAAAAGAAGCTCTATTTGGCGTGATAAATAGCTAAAAGGATACCCCTGTACCTGAAATAGTTGCGGCATGAGTACCAAATAATAACATAGGCTTGGAAGGAAGATACTCATGAAAAAAGGGTCCTATCCATGGAAGAACAATGGTAAAAATAGGGAACTAATGGTTTATAATACCATAGTCCGTGGCAAAATGTTAAATGCTAAGGTTAATGTGGATTGAATAAAGATGCCAAAAATGTACTGGAAATGACAAAACCACCCTATCAGAGAAACAACACTTTATAATGGTGAAAAACCTATTGAAAGCAAAAAAGAAATATGGTATTAGTTGAATGGATTTTCAAACTATAGAAAAAACCCACTTGGAGAAATAAAATTTCTATAAATAGTTGAAAATCAAAACAAAACTCACCATTTGGAATTTTTAGCCATAAAAATCAAGTTATTTCCTCTACCTTTGTTTGATCGTTGTGGACAATATAACCGGCGAAATCGAATTCCGCAAGTTGCAGGTAAGCCTACGCCCCGAGCTCTTCATTTTGATCCTAGCAATTATTAATTTTGAGTCCTAATTTCATGTTTAAAAGTATCCTAAAACATGTCATGGAACGTACGCGGGTTCACAGTGTAAAGACTCGTGTACACATGTTTAGTACATGGGTTGCCTATATAGAAAGTCGCGTACAGTACGCGACATGTCTAACTAGACAATCGCATGTACTATGTGAAGGATAAAAAGCTAAATATAGTAAAAAAAATTTGAAATTTTATATGGAATTAATGAATCAAATTACTTGTTTTGCTAGGTGTGAAGATGGTGCTGGAATGGAGGGAAAGGGAACATAAAACAATGGACCAAGAAGCACTCCAAAGTGCGCCCACTCTACATGCATTGCGAACAAGTGGGATATTAATTTTTTTTTTGCACATCACCCATGCGGGCCAATGTCCGCCTTTTGGAGTTCATGAAAAATTATTGGGATCATGATTTGGGGATGTTCGACCTACAGGGTGAGACTTTGGAGATTACTACTGAGGACATGTATTTCATTACCAGTCTGTCACGTCGAGGAGCACCGGTTAACTTAGAGGGCACCGACCAAGGCAGTGACCCTTTAAGTGTCCAAAACTATATAGATGTGTTTTGCACACTAGGTACCCAAAAGAGAGGGAGATGTGTCCCTATTACACATATCCGTGACTTTACCCTACAGGTACTTGTGAGCACCATCGTGAGGATTTTAGGATCCTCCTCATTACATTTGGCTACACGGAACCAAATGAGGTTGACGGTGGATTGTTTTCGTGGTGCCCTCTATGATTGGTGTTCGGGAGTTGTCCCTATCATGAAAAGACAACTATCCGATTGTAAGAGAGGAAGGCGAAAGAACTTTGGTTATGCGAGCATATTAGTTGCCTTCTTATTTGAGAGAGTACCAGGGTTGAGCCCCACCATACCTCTACCAGTCTGATCTCCACGTCAGCCGAGGCTGAGCAAGTGGGGAGACATCTTCCTCCATCAAGGAGGAGGAGACACAGTGCATAGTGTATACGATGATGATTTCTATATCTAGTGGGAACGACAACTATCGACACTAGAGCAGTTTCCATATGCCGGCATGGACTTTTGAGGTGACCCAGACCTTGTCCTCCCTCCGGGAGGAGCATGGGGAGAGCTAGGTAAATAATTTTTTATCATTTTAAAATTTTTTATGAATTTTAAAACGATAGATATATGCATATGTACAAGTCTTAATCCTATAAATGTGTCAAAATGCAGATATTGGACCGGTCCTCCCTGAGGGGAATCCACGCATGTTTGTTCGTCCTGTCATAGGCGAAGACCCGGGACTGATCAGGGTTCTAGAGGGGAAGCTGGCCAGGCTGACCCAAAGAGTGCCTACGTTGCAGATAGAGCATATCCCGACTGCCATGCAGGATTTCATTGTTGGAGTGCCACCGGTTTGGTTACGTCTTTTCAGGTGAGTGGTCAGAGCGGTTCTTGTATACATAGAGGCTATGGAGGTTGCCGAAGCCGAAGAGGCTGAGGAAGCCAGAGTACAGAGGAACCATGGGGACCAAGGTGGTCCTGCGTATATCTAGGACATTTTGATGGATTGCGATCCACATTTTTGTATATTTTTGTATATTATACCGTTATGACAGGATCTGAGGATCAGACTTGACGTATCTATGGACAAATATTTTACATACATACATAT
>LPNX011073924.1:33164-67103 GCA_001517045.1 Pseudotsuga menziesii | reverse complement strand
CAGGTGACAGCACTTGGCTCGAGCTTGCCCCCAAGGTCGCACCCAGTGGCTTGAAGATTTCTGCCACGTTACCCGAGGTGCGAATTAGGCGGCAACAAGATGATTCACCAAATGCCATGTACAGTAACAATATGATAAAATAATGTACAGGAGATAACAGTAGTAGAGAATCGTAACAATACTAATCTAGAATTATTTTGAATCAGCCTTATACTCGGATACTTTTAGGATTTGATCTTATCACCGAAGGGACAAGTCAACTCGATGAACAAATAATGTACCTTGAGAGAGAGCTTAAGAGGGTTAAAGCAGTAAGGAAACAGACCTCAGATCTTTAATCAACAAAAAGAGAAACTTCAATCAGTTACTCGGGCTTTAGCAACACACCAGCAGAGAGACACAGTCATGCTTTCACATAGTCATACTTAGCAAAGACTCATAATCATGTTGAACAAGAGACACCCAGTCAGGTTGGCAAGGACACATAGACATGCTAGTAGGGACACACATAAGCACGCTGAGAAGTGAACGCATTTACATTGTTGAGTAGAGTCACAGTCAGTCACGCTGCTGAGTAAAGACCATAGTCACGTTGAGGGTAGAGACCACATTCATGTAACAGTTAGAGACACGGACACGCTAGGGTAGAGACCACAGTCATGCAGCAAGTAGAGACACGGTCACGCTAGGGTAGAGACCACAGTCACGCTGCAGGTATAGACACTTAGTCACACTACAAGTAGAGACATAGTCATGTGTGTGAAGAAGACACAGTCGCGCAGGTGAAAGAAACACAGTCGCGCGGGTGAAAAAGACGCAACCGCGTGTTACCAACTTTTTTGTACCATAGTTGGGTTACCTGAGGAGCCGCCGGTTGACAGACTTATTCAAAGTCTGATTCCAGTGTATTAGTTGATCCGTCTTCATGTCTAGCCAATATTGGCTAGCCAGTTTTTTATTTGAATAATTTTGACCATGGCCCCGGGGGTTTTGTTTAGTAGGGTATTTTTTGAGTGGTTCAGTCTCCTGAGACGTAGAATCTCAAATAAGGTATTCTAGGGAGTTTTTTGCCCCTGACAATTATGCTTTGCCTTCAGCCAAGTAAAATTGACGAGGTTTTCTCCCGCTTCCTCCAAAGCTGGAATGCCCGATGTTGAACTCTGGGCCTTGGGGGGTTTTTAGAGCCCAACTGAGTGTTATAAACCTACTAGGCATTATTTAGGTAGAGCATGGTCATGTCCTAAGTCATGGACATATAAAAAAAATTCAAAAAAATATTTTTTTGAATGGGGAAAAATTTATTTTTTTAATTTTTTAATTATTTAATTATTTTCCTAAGTTTTTTGGGTTAATTTTTCCATAAATTAAATGGAAAAAACCCGTTCGTAATAAGTCAGTCATCCGGACCCCGAATTCAGTGATTGAAGGCTCTAACCTTAAGCCAAAAATCATTCTTGATCGGCCAGCCAATCAAAGCAAACTTTCAGATCATCAATCGGACACATAATGCACTTTTTTCTCAAAAAAGTCAGTTTTGAGGAAAAAAATGAATTTTTATTAAAAAATGATTATTTTGGAGAAAATTAGAACTCTCCAAATTAATCCAAATTCAGCGAAATAAAAGGATAAATGACATCTCATTGGGCATTTATGATGATTGGAGTTATCATAACTCAGCTTCAGTCAGCATTAAGTGAGCAATTAATTTATATTCAGTTAGCAGACATGTCATCTCCAGCTAAAAAATGAGATGGAGAGCATTCATTGGTCCGATGATTTGATCAAGGTAAAGACTGAGGCTTACACCATCAGTGGCCTTCCCAAACCTAGCAGAGGTTGCATCCAGAACTAAAAAGATGGTTTACCTACATCCCAGACGCCTCCTTCATAGCTCACGCCCCTCTCTCTCCATGAAGGCGCCTTCCACACGTGTGGCCTCATTCAGGGTTGTTTACAGTGATCAGGGTTGGAGTTGGGGTGCCTTGCCTAGGTGGAGGCTTCCCCTCACTCCCAACTCTTCAATTTAGGTTTGGGTTCTCAGTTAGGTGGCCAAGCCGGTTAGGTTTGGATTTTTGGTTTTAGGGTTTTAGCACTCTCACATTGTATAAATAGAGGCTCCTTTACCTATATTCGGATGGATTTTTGTGTAGAGAAACTTTGTCCAAACTCTGTAATGCTTGTTGATTTTGCAACCGTGGAATAAAATTTTAAGGCTTTGGAGGCATACATGGTTTGCTAATGTGGATGAATACTTGGCGAATGAGGTGAAATGCTTCAATTTCTTTCTTTTCTTGCTTAGGATTGGATAATAGCTCATGCTTTAGAAAGCTTCTATAAGCACGTAAGATTGATTATTTGATGTTCCAACTTAACTTTTATGGTTTTGTTCTTATGAATTAAAAGTAGTATTGATTGTTCAGTTATATGATATGCTCTTTTATATTTTTATTAACCAAACATAGATGATCTAATCCATTTCTTGCAAGTGTTGAGTTGAAATTGTGCAGGTTATCTCATTGAAGCGAGTAGGAGTTTGAGCTTAGGTGCATCCTCTCCTCTCGAAGCCAAGGAAACTTTCGGATTCTCAAGCTTCAAACGAATCCAAACGCCATCAAAGTACCACAGGTTTGAGTGTTTACTTTCATATTATTCATCTTTCAAAATTCATAAAATCTTTATTTTCTTGGGTTAGGGCATGGTTTGGGCCAAAGTGAATATTCATTCACCAAGCGTTTGCCCCGGTTGGCTGCCCTGTTTATTATTTGCAGCATTTTTGGTCTTTTTATTGCAGCCATTCTTTCCTATCCTTCACTGTCCACTTTTCCCCACTTTTTTACATTTTGGACAGCCCTCTTTCATCCTCTTTCTTCACCTTTTGCAGCCCCTTTTCATCCTCTTTTGTGGCCATCTTTTGGGCTGTACTTTCAACCTTCTTCATCATCATTTGCAGCCTTCTTTCTTTGATTTACAGCCCTCTTTTTCCCTTGATTTCCAGCCTTCTTTGACTTGCCTTTTGTCCTTTTTTCACCCCTCTTCCACCTCTCTTGCCTTGCCTTTTTCATTCATCTTTTCTTCCTTCTTTTGGGTAAAGTTTGAGTAGTTATTTTTATCAACTAATATCATAACAAGTGTGTGTCTAGAGCTCTTAGTTTCAGACAGGTGAAAGAGGGCCCAAAGGCCACAAACAAACAAAAAGTGCAAAGGAACAAAAAGACTTTCTCCCTCTTCTTTCATCCCCTTCTTTCCCTGTTCTTCCAAGAAGCAAAGAACAAGTCACCATTGTAAAAGACTAATAAAAAAGGCTACTGGGAGCAAGTCTCCTTCTTTTCTACTTCCCCTATTTGGGGGAAGTGTGTGTTGTGTTACTTTTCATGTTTTATTAGTGTAGTTTTAACTTTAAGTACTTGGCTTAGTTCTTTGATTAGACTTGGTTTTCATTTTCACTAATTGCTAGTTGTTCCTTAGTATAAACACTGATTGCTAGATTGATTATTGCATTTTGGCATCCTTCTATATAATTGTCAAATCATAAAAAGAACCAAAATCTCTTGAATCTCACCGTAAGGTGGATCAAGAGTGCTCTCTGTCGAAGAGTTTAATAAACCATCTTTGCTTCATGTTCATGTTGTTTTTTCTAATCTATTAATTCTTAAGTAAGACTCTTGAACTTGCAGAAACACAAGTCAAAAGCACTCTCTATCGGAGAGCATCTTTAGCATTGCATCATCCTTGCATTAGTCTCATCTAGATTAGATAAGACTCTTGAACCTTCATCATAAGACAAGGTCAAGAGCGCTCTCTGTCAGAGAGTTTAATTAATTAACTTAATAAAACCTTCAACACACACACCCCATAATTAATTAACTTCGTTGATCATCATTCACCTAGTATGCTCTGCCGACTTTCGGGTTGGACTCGTACTCAGAACGGTGAACGGACTTGTTAAGTTCGCACAAGAGTAACTTAATTAAAACTTTTACCCCCATAACCAACGCACCGACGTTGTTTTTGGATTAAATACTGAGGCAAGTGGGCAAATTCCAAGTGTGGGCGCCGGGCAACCCAATCTGGGCACAGTTAGTTAAGGAATTGAACACTTAGCTGTGACCCCAGACAGGTCCGTCATGTCTTCGAACGGAGCCACTGAAGGTATTTCCAGTTAGGATATCCAGCCACTCTAAGCAAGATCACCACTAAAATCTTTTAAAACTTACCAAGAACACTCGCACAATCTAATACTCACTAGCTTAGTTCCTTGACTTCTATTTTATTCACGCAGTTTATTGACTCCATAAGGCACTGGTCCTTTGTTATATCTGAATAATTTTCTATCCTGATCAATTTTCTATGGTTAATTTCAATTGTTATATCTGAATGCTTAGTTAGAAGTCTAGAATATTTGCTTATCTGTGTAATCTCTTGTAAGCAACGTGGATTGCTTCTGGTTAATCATCATTTTCTTAATAAACAAACACTTCTAATCATAATAACTCCTAAATAACACCCATCTGCATCTGTAACCTAAAAACACTTTAACAACCTTAAGAGCCTTAGTAAAACTCTTTTGTAGGGACTACCCCCCTTAGCTTCGCTAGGAGTTAGCCTAAACGGAGGAGCTAGGAGTAGGTAACAGTACCTAGCTCTGTGCTTGCCCCCAAGGTCACACCTCTCTCACTTTCTCAAGTGAGGAGACAGCTTTCAATTGATTTCTGCTGCTGGTGTGCAATCGGCGGACAACATCTTTTGGCTCCGTTGCCAGGGACAAATCTTTTGCTCCTGGACGACCTTTGTTTCTTTTAGTTTTTACCTTTTTTTCCTTTTTTTGTAGATTTTTAGTCCAATCACTCTCCGAAATTAGACTTAGGTCCACCTGGCGACTCCACTATCAGTTAACACCTCAAGGTATTCCACTAGAAGAAACTCTGAAGGTTTGTTCGATTTCATCCCTAACCCTGAAAAAGTCTATAGGAGGAGATTGAACAAACTAGCTTCTCGTAGGATCCTTGCAGAACTTGGATCTGAGTCTGTTTCAGACATCCATCTTTTATTTCAAGAAAACTTAGAAAATTCGCAAAATAATAACTGTTTCCTCGACACAATGGGTGAGTTTTTTACTCAACTCAACTTTGCTCAGATAGCAGGTCATCCTCATGATATCCCTGAGAAGGCTATCGACAAACTTACGACATATAATGGCACTAATGCCTCCGTCTCTGCTGAGCAACACATTAGAAATTTCTCCAGACACTGTGGCGCCCATGTCAGGGGTACTAACAGGCATGAAGATGTATACATTACCTTGTTTTCCTTGTCTTTGGAAGGCAAGGCTGGCAACTGGTATGACAACTTGCCGGACAACTCTTTCACCACCTTAGCGGACTTCAAGATAGCTTTTCTTGGAAAGTTTGGCAGCAAAAAGGAGCCTAGACATCTAGTAGCGGCTTTGATCAGCATAAAGAAATCCGAAACTAAAACAATGGATGAATTCAACAACAGGTTCACTGAATTAGCAAATTCCATCCCTGCCACTTATTCTCCTCCAGCAGCTTTTGTTTTGGACTATTACATTGAAGCATTAAGTGGCAAAATCCAATACCAAATCAGAGACAAGGAGGCGGCTACTTTACTTCTAGCTCAGGGTTTGGCCATCAAAATTGATAAAAATATGCAGTCATCTGGTGAATCTAACCTCCAGGGTTATTCAAGAGCTTCAACTCCTTTGAAAATTAGTGAACCTAGAGACAAGGATCCTTTATCAGCTATGAAAGATGCCTATGAAAAACAGATGATCGAAATGAAAAGAGAGATGAAGAAAAATATGGAGGAAGCAGAATAGAAACACTTAGCGCAGTTGAAGGAGATTCAAAATAGGGTGATAACGATGGAAAGAACTCAAACTCAGCCTGCTCCTAAAACCTTTCCTGCCAAGCCAACTTGGAAAAGAAAGCCTCCCAACCATGAGCAGAGGCCTCCCCATTAGCTAGAGGCCACTAACATGGTTGAGCAGTATGCAGAGCATGCAGAGATTTCCATGAGGAATCTGGCTGCCACTATGCGTGCTATGTTCAGGAGCATGGTCACCCTGAAGGTTGTGGTCCGAATACGTCGACAAGCGAGCCTGATTTTATCAACAACATAGATGACATCCCTAACATCTCCATAAGAAATTGGCCACAAGCCAATCGTTATGAAAAGAAAGTTGACAACTTGACTCGGTACTATGGTGAGATGCCTTCAGCCGAGCAGATCAACAACATTCAGAACTTCAAGGGAATAACTTATCAAAGAAAGAGGTCTTCTTCACAGAATATTCCTGAGGTAACAGCTCCTAATCCTCCCAAAGAAGTAGAAACTAAAGAAATTGTTGATTTAAGTTTTGACTTAGGTAATTGGCTGGCAAATACAAAAGTCCCTGTTCCAGTCCTTGAATTATGTAAAATCCCTGGCCAAAGAGAGAGACTTTCGAAAATCCTAGACCCTTCGAGTAATGTTGATTCTCAAACCGAAGAAAGTCCTTCAAATTCTATAAAGCCCCTTACCCCTAAAAAGGTCACTTTTTCTGATACCGTGGAGCGAACTTCAAATAATGTCTCTGCCGATCCACCTATAGTTCTACATACTAGGGACCCAAGAAAAGAGGATCATCCCCCTTTTTACATATCATTGATGATGGGTGATCTCCTTCTACACAATTGTATGTTAGACTCAGGATCTAGTTCCAGCATCATGACCAAAAAAGTCATGCAGCAGCTTGAATTAAGAACCACGAGGCCATACTAGAATGTATGTGCCATGGACTCTAGACCGGTTAAGGTCGAAGGGATGATTGAGAACCAGTTAGTCAGATTGGCCAAGTATCCAGATATCCAGATCACAATGGACATCCTAGTTATTGATGTTCCAGACAAATGGGCTATGTTGCTTTCTAGGAAATGGGGTGCCACTTTGGGAGGATCAATCCAGATGGATTGGACCTATGCCACCGTACCAGCGTCAGAATTTTCACTTGTTAAGTTGTATTCTGAGAAGGAAAAAAGACACCATGTTGAAAACCCTCAAAAACCAATGAATGAGTATGCTTACCACACTGATGAAAATGGTTCCTATCGAATCAACTCCACCTTCTTAAAACCCATCCAAGAAGAGATGAAGACCGAAAAACTTAGTGAGTTGTGGAGAATGAATTTTGATGGTGCTTACTCTAAAACGGGCAAGGGGGCTAGTGTTGTCATTATTTCACCAGAGGGTAAGGTTTTCAACTTTGCTTTTAGATTGGAATTCGAAGCAACTAACAATGTGGCGGAGTATGAGGCACTTCTACTAGGCATTGAGATTGCCAAGGACATGGGGATTAAGTTGCTTGATATTAAAGGGGACTTTGATTTAAACATCTTTGATAAACAGGACAGAAGGAAAACCAATGTTGAGCAGATGAAACCAGGGGATTATATTGAAATCAACATTGGAACGGAAACAGAACCTAAAATTATAAAAATTGGAAAAGGTACTTCCGAAAAGGAAAGGAATAGCCTCATAAACTTAGTCAAAGAGTATAGGGATGTATTTGCCTTTACTTATGACGAACTCAAAGCCTATAGGGAAGATGTATTTCAACATACTATTCCCTTGAAGCCAGAATTTCAAAAAGGCAAGCCTTTCAGACAAAAACTTAGGCAAATAAATCATAAGTTAGCACCAATCATTAAAAAGGAGTTAGAAAAAATGCTAGCAGCAGGAATAATAGCTCCTTCAAGACATTCAACGTGGTGCTCTAACTTAGTTGTAGTTAGAAAGAAGAACGGGAGCATAAGAATATGTATAGATTTCAGGAATCTAAACATAGCATGTCAGAAGGACAATTACCCCCTCCCCAACATGGAGAACCTCCTCCAACGGGTCACTGGATCGAGCATGATGTCGATGCTGGATGGTTTTTCAGGCTATAACCAGGTAGTCATTCAAGAGGAAGATAGACATAAGACTACCTTAACAACTCCTTGGGGCAACTTTGAATATCTGAGAATGCCCTTTGGCCTTTTAAACACAGGAGCTACTTTCCAAAGGGCCATGGATTATGCTTTCAAGGACTTGATTGGCAAAATCATTGAGATCTATCAAGATGATCTCACTATTTTTTCGAAGGAAAGATCCAGCCATGTTGGTCATCTCAGGCAGATTTTCGAACGGTGTAGGAAGTATGGCATTTCTTTGAATCCGGCTAAGTCTGTGTTGGGCATAGAAGAGGGAAAACTCTTAGGACATATCATCAACAAAGACGGTGTCAAAATTGATCCTTATAGAGTAGAGGCCATAAGAACGATTCCTCTCCCTAAGAATGTTAAAGCCCTTCAGTCCTTCAATGGTCATATCAATTTTATCAGAAGATTCATTCCAAACTTGGTCGAAATAATGAAACCCATGTAGGCCTTACTCAAGAAAAATGCCAAGTTTGTGTGGACCACTGAAGGAAGGAAAGCCTTTGATTCGATAAAGAATGCCATTACCAGGTCTCCAGTCTTAGTCAGCCCAAATTACACGAAGGATTTCATGATCTTTTCATTTGCTTCTGAAGACACCATTGCGGGTGTGTTGCTCCAAAAGAACATTGAAGGGTTTGAGCAACCTATAGCATTCATGAGTAGAGCCTTGCAGAATTCCGAACTAAAGTATACCATCATGGATAAGCAGGCTTATGCCTTGGTTAAATCTTTAAAACATTTGAAGACTTATATCGGTTATTCCAAAGTTATCGGATATGTTCCCCACACTGTGGTCAAGGATATCCTTTCTCAAAAGGATTGTTTAGGAATAAGCGGTACTTGGGTATCCAAGATTCAGAAATATGACCTTGAGATAAAGCCCACTAAATTAATCAAAGGACAAGGCCTGGCAAGAATGCTTGCTCAAAAGAACGAAGAAGCCAGTGAGATTGTTTATCCACTAATTTTGCACTTAGTTGGGTTACCTGAGGAGCCGCCGATTGACAGACATGTTCAATGTCTGATTTCAGTGTATCAGTTGATCCATCTTCATGTCTAGCCAATATTGGCTAGCCACTTTTTGTTTTGAATAATTTTGACCATGGCCCCGCGGGGTTTGTAATAAAATGTGCTAGTAGGGTATTTTTGAGTGGTTCGGTCTCCTGAGACATGGAATCTCAAATAAGGTATTCCAGAGAGTTTTTTGCCCTTGACAATTATGCTTTGCCTTCAGCCGAGTCTAATTAACGAGGTTTTCTCCCGCTTCCTCCAAAGCTGGAATGCCCGACGTTGAATTCTGGGCCTTAGGGGGTTATTAGAGCCCAACTGAGTGTTATAAACCTACTAGACATTATTTAGATAGATCATGGTCATGTCCTAAGTCATCTGGACACATAAAAAAAATTGAAAAAATCTTTTTTCGAACTAGGAAAAAATTATTTTTTAATTTTTTTAATTTTTAATTACTTTTCCTAAGTTTTTTGGGTTGATTTTTCCATAATTTAAATGGAAAAAACCCGTTTGTAATAAATTAGTCATCCGGACTCCGAATTCAGTGATTGAAGGTTCTAACCTTAAGCCAAAAATCATTCTTGATCAGCCATCCAGTCAGAACCAACTTTCAGATCAACAATCGGACACATAATGCCTTTTTTCTCAAAAAAGTCAGTTTTGAGGAAAAAAATGAATTTTTATTAAAAAATAATTATTTTGGAGAAAAATTAAAACTCTCCAAATTAATCCAAATTCGGCGAAATAAAAGGCCAAATGACATCTCACCAGGCATTAATGAGCATTGGAATTAACGGAAAGTAGGTTCAGTCAGCATTCAGTGACTTAAAGGACATCTTTACCTAGCAATTGCGTCCCCTTCAGTCAGGCTCACGTGTGGGTGATGTGGAAAGCTTTCATTCGTCCGGTGTTTTGATCGAGGCTGAACTGAGGCTTGCACTAATGACCACTAGGCAGTGGCTCCTCCATACCTAGCAAAGTAGGTTTCCAGACCTAACAAACAGCCTCCCTATGCATCCAGACGCCTCCTTCATCCATTCACGCCCCTCTCTCTCCTGAGGGTGCCTTCCACACGTGTGAGTTCATCTGTGGGCTATTTGCAGTCATCAAGGTTGGAGTGGGGACGCCTTGCCTGGGTGGAGGCCTCCCCTCACTCCTGGTTCTCCGATTTAGGTTTGGGATCTCTGTTTGGTGGCCAGGCTGCTTAGGTTATGAGGATTGGTTTTAGGGTTTTAGCACTCTCTCATTTGTTAAATAGAGGCTCCTTTAGCTCTATTGAGGGTGGATGATTGATGCAAAGAACCTCTGGTGAATTATTGTAGTACTTGTTGCTCTTATGCAACCATTTTGAATAAAGAAAGGCTTTGGAGGCTCATGTGGTGTGGATTCTGGATTCATGTGCTTTGATTAATGAGGTGATACCATTTCAATCTTTCTTTTGTTTGCTAAGCTATGGGTAATTATAAATGCTTTAGAGGGCTTATATAAGCACATAAGAGTAGATATTTGTAGTTTCAAGTTATCTATTTACTTATTTACTTTCCGAAATCTATAAAGAGCATTGTCTTATTCAGTTCTATCTCATGTTTTTTGTGATTCAGAGTAGTAAATAGTACATGTTCTAATCCCCTTTTTTGGCAAGCATACAAGTCTTTTGATTGCAGATCACTCCATTGCACCGAATAAAAGGTTGAGCTAAGTTGCATCTCCTTTTCTTGGAGTCAAGCACAGGTTTCTGGCAGCTGCATACTGATTGAGATCCAAGGTGGTTTCATAGATTCGAAGATCCAAATGGTTCCATCTCTTATATTCACCCCTAAAAAAAACAAAATTCTACTTTCCGGTTACTTTGATTCTCTATTTTATAACAAGTAGATCTAAGCATTAAATCTCATCTTTATATCTCTTGTTGTGTAGATCTAAGAATTTCCTTTGTTAAAAGCTTATCTCACGAAGGTTTAGATCTAGTTTTGTTTAGTACTTGAAGTAGCATCAAAGTCTCATCTTTTGCACAAGTATTAAATTGTAATTCCTTAGTGTATGGTATTGTCTAATCCATCATTTTGCAGAAAAGAAGCTTGCTGGTTTCTCACTTTTCATGACAGGTTAAACGAGAAAGTTAGTGAAATTTTAAAGAAGTAAGCTGCAAAAAACCTTCCTTTGTTCCTCTTCTTAGTCCCCTTTCTACAAGTTACTTTGTTTTGCCCTTTTTACCTCTTCTTCATCGCTGCCTCGTTATTACTCTTTTTTACCTTCCCTTTTCTTCTTTTTGGACAGCCCTAGTGTGCCCTAGTTTTCTTTCATTTTTGCCTCTTTTTGCCCTAGTTTTTGGGCCTTCTTCAACCTTGTTATTGGTCTTTTCTCCCACTTTTTGTTCGCTGTCCTGTTTTGTAATTTTTATGACAGCCATTTGTTTTCTCTTTCGCTGCCCCATTTTCTTCGATTTTTATCATCATTTAGCTTCATAGTTGGCTGCCCTATTCTTCCCTTTCTTTGGTTTTGACCTTCTCTTGGTTTTCTTGCCTTCTCTCCCTTATCTTCTTTTGTTTCAGCACTCTTTCCCTTTGCTCTTTTGGCTTTCTTTCAAACTTCTTCTCTTTTTTAATTTCGCAGGTTTCAAAAAATCTTCAAGTAAAGTAAAAGTACTCTCATTTTTTACAAGTTATAATATTAGTAGAGTTGTTTTGCTTTCATCTGAAAAGTCCTTTCAAGGATTAAAATCCTTAAAGCACATTGTATAAAATTTTAATAAAGATCTTGTGTTTGAGTGGGGTTTTTAAGTCCCCACTCTCATCCTCCCCCATTTGGGGAGGCTTGTGTTGTGTCTACTTATGTATGCTTAGATTAGATGTGCTTGTTTTCATCATCATTTGCATCTTATGCTTAGAATATTAGTTGTTAATCCATCACTTCTAATTCTTTAATTAAGTTGATTACTCTTTTAAATTGTTTATCTTTCTAAGTAAATCAACTGCTTAAATCTCTTGAATCACACCATAAGGTGGATCAAGAGTGCTCTCTGTCGGAGAGTTTAATAACTCATCTTTGCTTCTTGTTCACATGTGTTTAATCAATTAACTCCTATGTAAGACTCTTGAACTTGCAAAAACACAAGTCAAGAGCACTCTATATTGGAGAGCATCCTAAGTTTGCATAATCCCTGCATTAGTCTCATATAGATTAGATAAGACTCTTGAACCTTCGTCATAAAACAAGGTCAAGAGCGCTCTCTGTCAAAGAGTCTAATTAATTAACGTAATAAAACCTTCAACACACACACCCCTTTAATTAATTAACTCCCTTCCCTCCTTGCCGGAGTATGCTTTGACCGATCCCAGATCGGAATACCCAGAAACGACACTGGATCTTTAAACCCTACAAGAGTAATTTAATAATACTTAAACACCTGTAACCAACGCACCGGCGTTGTAGGGATTCTTCCAAAGTACTTCCTAGTAAGATGCGCCAGAACCTCCCGCTGTCTTAGATTCTCGGCTAGCTGGTCAATCTTGGCGATGCCAGCCTGGGATACTGGGCGGGCCCGACATGTCTTCAACAGAGGGAACTTAGAAGAGTCTCCTGGCTTTGAAAAACCTTTGTTGACATCCTAAGCAAGACCATTATTAAAAACTCTTAAAATCTACCAAGAGCACTTGCAAAACCTAATACTCACTAGCTTAATTCCTAGACTTCATTTCACGCATTTATTTGACTCCATAAGGCATTGGTCCTTTGTTATATTTGATTAATCTTTTATCTTCATCAACTGTCTATGGTCCATTTCAATTGATTATATTTGAATGCTTAAGTTATAAGTCTGGAATCTTTGCTTATCTGTGTGATCTCTTGTTAGCAACGCGGATTGCTTTAATTAAACATCATCCCCTTAATATTAATCATTTTAAATCACAATAACTCCTAAACAACACCCATCCGCATCCGCAACCTAAAACACTTTAACAACCTTAAGAGCCTTAGTAAACTCTTTTGTAGGGACTACCCCCCTTGACTTCGTTAGGAGTTATCCTAAACTGAGGAGCTAGGAGTAGGTGACAGTACCTGGCTCTGTGTTTGCCCCCAAGGTCACACCTCTCCCACTTTCCCAAGTGAGGAGACAGCTTTCGGAAGATTTTTGCTGCTAGTGTGCAATCGACGGACAACAGAGACGATTGCAGAAAATGACATCCCTCGGCCTACCATGACTCTTGCCCTTCAAAACCTTGACAACCATTGGTATTCAGACATCATTTTCTTTCTTCTCCATCTCACCTACCCTGATCACCTCAAAGGACATAAGCGTAGGGCTTTGAGACTTAAGACAGCCAGGTATTGCCTTACCCAAGAGGGTCTGGGTTGGAGGAACTCAGATGGTATTATACTTAGGTGCATCAACGAACAGAATTCTAAGAAGATACTAGCAAAGTTTCACTCAGGATTTTGTGGAGGCCATTATGCAGCAAATACAACTGCCCACAAAATTCTGAGAGCTGGATATTACTGGCCAACCATTTTTTTGGATGCTCACAAGCATGTCAAGTGTTGCCAGGAATGTCAGCTTTTCACTGGGAAGTAGAAGTTGCCAACTCTTCCCCTTACTCCGGTTGTCGTCCTTGCCCCTTTCCAGCAGTGGGGGCTTGATTTTATTGGAAAATTCAAGAATAACTCCAACAATGGTTTTTGTTGGATTCTCACAGCGACCGATTATTTCACCAAGTGGGTAGAGGCTATATCCAGTAAGACCGCCACCAAGAAGGTTGTTATTGACTTCATCGAGAAAAGAAACATCACCAGATTCGGAACTCCCCTTAAGATAACAACCGATAATGCCAAAGCCTTTAGTTCCGAAAAATTCAATGACTTATGTTTCAAATATGGCATTATCCTATCCCACTCATCTGATTATTACCCACAGGGCAATGGACTTGCTGAGTCCACCGATAAAAATTTAATGTCTATCCTCAAGAAGACTGTGGTGGATAATAAGAGAACATGGGATAGCAAAATTAAGTATGCTGTGTGGGAAGATAGAATCACTAAGAAGAACTCAACGGGAAAGTCACCTTTTGAGTTGGTGTATGGACTCACAGCCACCCTTCCGGTCAGCATGCAGATTCCAATCTTTAGGATGTTAAGTGAATATGGCATAGAACAGGCAGAAATGGAGCAGAGAATCAATCAAATTATAGAATTGGATGAATCCCGAAGAGCTGCCCTTGATCAGTCACTCAGACATCAAGAAAGTATGAAGGGCACTTTTGATAAGTCAGCCAGGCCGAGAACTTTCCAAATAGGAGACACTGTTCTCTTATGGATAAGAGAAGGGAGAAGCCTGGTAAGCATGGGAAATTTGACAGCCTTTGGAAAGGCCCGTTTATCATCCACGACACGGCTAGCACCAATTCTTTTTTCCTTAACACCATGAATGGAGAAATATTAAACCTGCCCATGAATGGCCAACACTTGAAGCCATTTTATTGAAACAACCTCCAAGATGACCAAGGGGTCATCACAGGGCTTTTCTAAACTCATCGTTGTTGTATTTTATGTACTTTATTTTTGTATCATATTTTATGTATCATAACTTTATAGAATGTTGTATCAAAGCTCTTTCCTTTTGTATATTAGCATCTGTATTATATTTCATTTATACATGCTGAAAAAGAAAAAGTTTATCTTCATGTACTTTATTTCGAAAAAAGCAAAAAATATTTTTGACATTTCATCATGGCATATTTTTATCATATACATGGAACTGAGACACTTCTGTTTACATGCAGGTACCAGAGATTCCTGGATTCTCAGGCACTCTTTTTTATCAATAGATCAAGCAAGTACATGTCCCACAGTTGGAGCCAGATGTTACCAACTTTTTTGTACCATAGTTGGGTTACCTAAGGAGCCGTCGGTTGACAGACTTGTTCAAAGTCTAATTCCAGTGTATCAGTTGAACCGTCTTCATGTCTAGCCAAAATTGGCTAGCCAATTTTTTATTTGAATAATTTTGACCATGGCCCCACGGGGTTTGTAATAAAATGTGCTAGTAGGGCATTTTTTGAGTGGTTCGGTCTCCTGAGACGTAGAATCTCAAATAAGGTATTCCAGGGAGTTTTTGCCCCTGACAATTATGCTTTGCCTTCATCCGGGTATAATTGATCAGGTTTTCTCCCGCTTCCTCCAAAGCTGGAATGCCCGATGTTGAATTCTGGGCCTTGGGGGGTTATTAGAGCCCAACTTGAGTGTTATAAACCTACTAGGCATTATTTAGGTAAAGCATGGTCATGTCCTAAGTCATCTGGACATGTAAAAAAAATTCGAAAAAATCTTTTTCGAACGGGGAAAAAATTATTTTTTTTAATTTTTTAATTATTTAATTATTTCCCTTAGTTTTTTGGGTTAATTTTTCCATAAATTAAATGGAAAAAACCCGTTCGTAATAAGTCGGTCATCCGAACCCCGAATTCAGTGATTGAAGGCTCTAACCTTAAGCCAAAAATCATTCTTGATCGGCCAGCCAGTCAGAGCCAACTTTTAGATCATCAATCGGACACATAATGCACTTTTTCTCAAAAAAATCAATTTTGAGAAGAAAAAAATGATTTTTTATTAAAAAATGATTATTTTGGAGAAAATTAAAACTCTCCAAATTAATCCAAATTCAGCAAAATAAAAGGCTAAATGACATCTCATTGGGCATTTATGATTATTGGAGTTATCATAACTCAGCTTCAGTCAATATTAAGTGAGCAATTAATTTATATTCAGTTAGCAGACATGTCATCTCCAGCTAAAAAATGAAATGGAGAGCATTCATTGGTCCGGTGATTTGATCGAGGTAAAGACTGAGGCTTACACCATCAGTGGCCTTCCCAAACCTAGCAGAGGCTACATCCAGACCTAAAAAGATGGTTTACCTACATCCCAGATGCCTCCTTCACAGCTCACGCCCCTCTCTCTCCATGAAGGCACCTTCCACACGTGTGGCCTCAATTCAGGGTTGTTTGCAGTGATCAGGGTTGGAGTGGGGGCGCCTTGCCTAGGTGGAGGCCTCCCCTCACTCCCAGCTCTTCAATTTAGGTTTGGGTTCTCTGTTAGGTGGCCAAGACGGTTAGGTTTGGATTTTTGGTTTTAGGGTTTTAGTGCTCTCTCATTGTATAAATAGAGGCTCCTTTAGCTATATTCGAATGGATTCTTGTGTAGAGAAACTCTGTCCAAACTCTGTAATGCTTGTTGCTTTTGCAACCGTGGAATAAAATTTTAAGGCTTTGGAGGCATACATGGTTTGCTAATGTGGATGAATACTTGGCGAAGGAGGTGAAATGTTTCAATTTCTTTCTTTTCTTGCTTAGGATTGGATAATAGCTCATGCTTTAGAAGGCTTCTATAAGCACGTAAGATTGATTATTTGATGTTCCAACTTAATATTTTATGGTTTTGTTCTTATGAATTAAAAGTAGTATTGATTATTCAGTTATATGATATGCTCTTTTATATTTTTATTAACCAAACATATATGATCTAATCCATTTCTTGCAAGTGTTGAGTTGAAATTGTGCAGGTTATCTCATTGAAGCGAGTAGGAGTTTGAGCTCAGGTGCATTCTTTCCTCTCGAAGCCAAGGAAACTTCCAGATTCTCAAGCTTCAAACGAATCCAAACGCCATCAAAGTACCACAGGTTTGAGTGTTTACTTTCATATTATTCATCTTTCAAAATTCATAAAATCTTTATTTTCTTGGGTTAGGGCACGGTTTGGGCCAAAGTGAACATTCATTCACCAAGCCTTTGCCCCGGTTGGCTGCCATGTTTATTATTTGCAGCCTTTTTATTGCAGCCATTCTTTCCTATCCTTCGCTGTCCACTTTCCCCACTTTTTTACATTTTGGACAACCCTCTTTTGTCCTCTTTCTTCACCTTTTGCAGGCCCTTTTCATCCTCTTTTGTGACCATCTTTTGGACTGTACTTTCAGCCTTCTTCATCGTCATTTGCAGCTTTCTTTCTTCGATTTGCAGCCCTCTTTTTCCCTTGGTTTCCAGCCTTCTTTGACTTGCCTTTTGTCCTATTTTCCCCCCTCTTCCACCTCTCTTGCCTTGCCTTTTTCATTCATCTTTTCTTCCTTCTTTTGGGTAAAGTTTGAGTAGTTATTTTTATCAACTAATATCATAACAAGTGTGTGTCTAGAGCTCTTAGTTTCAGGTAGGTGAAGGAGGGCCCAAAGGCCACAAACAAGCAAAAAGTGCAGAAGAACAAAAAGACTTTCTCCCTCTTCTTTCATCCCCTTCTTCACTGTTCCTCCAAGAAGCAAAGAACAAGTCACCATTGTAAAAGACTAATAAAAAGGCTACTGGGAGCAAGTCTTCTTTCTTTTCTACTTCCCCTATTTGGGGGAAGTGTGTCTTGTGTTACTTTTCATGTTTTATTAGTGTAGTTTTAACTTTAAGTACTTAACTTAGTTCTTTGATTAGACTTGGTTTTCATTTTCACTAATTGCTAGTTGTTCCTTAGTATAAACACTGATTGCTAGATTGATTATTGCATTTTGGCATCCTTCTATATAATTGCCAAATCATAAAAACAACCAAAATCTCTTGAATCTCACCTTAAGGTGGATCAAGAGTGCTCTCTGTCGGAGAGTTTAATAAACCATCTTTGCTTCATGTTCATGTTGTTTTTTCTAATCAATTAATTCTTATGTAAAACTCTTGAACTTGCAGAAACACAAGTCAAGAGCACTCTCTATCGGAGAGCATCTTTAGCATTGCATCATCTTTGCATTAGTCTCATCTAGATTAGATAAGACTCTTGAACCTTCGTCATAAGACAAGGTCAAGAGCGCTCTTTGTCAGAGAGTTTAATTAATTAACTTAATAAAACCTTCAACACACACACCCCATAATTAATTAACTTCGTTGATCATCGTTCACCTAGTATGCTCTGCCGACTTTCGGGTTGGGCTTGTACTCAAAACGGTGAACGGACTTGTTAAGTTCGCACAAGAGTAACTTAATTAAAACTTTTACCCCCATAATCAACGCACCGGCGTTGTTTTTGGATTAAATATTGTGGCAAGTGGGCAAATTCCAAGTGTGGGCGTCGGGCAACCCAATCTGGGCACAGTTAGTTAAGGTATTGAACACTTAGCTGTGACCCCAGACAGGTCCATCATGTCTTCAAACAGAGCCACTGAAGGTATTTCCGGTTAGGATATCCAGCCACTTTAAGCAAGATCACCACTAAAATCTTTTAAAACTTACCAAGAACACTCGCACAATCTAATACTCACTAGCTTAGTTCCTAGACTTCTATTTTATTCACGCAGTTTATTGACTCCACAAGGCACTGGTCCTTTGTTATATCTGAGTAATTTTCTATCCTGATCAATTGTCTATGGTTAATTTCAATTGTTATATCTGAATGCTTAGTTAGAAGTCTAGAATATTTGCTTATCTGTGTAATCTCTTGTTAGCAACGTGGATTGCTTCTGGTTAATCATCATTTTCTTAATAAACAAACACTTCTAATCATAATAACTCCTAAATAACACCCATCCGCATCCGTAACCTAAAAACACTTTAACAACCTTAAGAGCCTTAGTAAAACTCTTTTGTAGAGACTACCCCCCTTGGCTTCGTTAGGAGTTAGCCTAAACAAAGGAGCTAGGAGTAGGTGACAGTACCTAGCTCTGTGCTTGCCCCCAAGGTCACACCTCTCCCACTTTCTCAAGTGAGGAGACAGCTTTCAATTAATTTTTGCTGCTAGTGTGCAATCGACGGACAACACCGCGGAGGTGAAAGAGAGACAGTCGCGCAAATGAAAAAGACACAGTCGCGCAGGTGAAAGGGAGACAGTTGCGTGGGTTCTGGTGACAGAGACAAAGTTGTGCGGGTGCTGGTGAAAGAGACACAGTCACGCTATAGCAGGTAAGCACAGTCACAACGAGCGGACGACACAGTCGCGCTGAGCAGCTAAGGAAAGAGACATGGTCACGCGGGTGAAGGCGACACAGTCACGCTAGAGCAGGTAAGCACAGTCACACTGATCGAAGGACACAGTCACGCTGAGCAGTGAAGCACAGTCACACTGAGCAACTGAGGAAAGAGACACGCTGGTGCAGAAGAATAGTCACGTTGAATGGAGGGGTCGCAGTTAGCAGCAGTCAAACCCAGATAAATGAGATATGTTTCATTGGATAATCACATTTAAGGATAATACTTGTTATATAAGAGTTTTGGCTTTCAAGATGTTAACCAATAAGACATAAAATACAATTCGGTTAACTTAGAAAAAGTACCAAAGGTCCTGAAGGTCTTGTAAAATAAAACCATAAAATAAAGTGGTCCAATGGTCTTATATAATAAAACCATAAAATAAAGTTTGACTTAGGATAGTATATCAAAGGTCCAAATAAAAACAATAAAGTAAAAGTCATCATACGAAAGGTACACACAATAAGAGTGCTAGGACCAAGTAAGATAAAGGACCATAAGTCAACCAAAGGAGGTCACAATAAGAAGGTAAGACAACCCTCATACCCACAAGAAAGGTGTACCATAAAGGTGGACTAACAACTCTTTTTACCTATAGGACCAAAAGAACCAAGGACTTTAATCTTTTCTCTCTCTCAAGGTACATTGTTTGATATATTTTTATCATCATTGTATAAAGGGAAGATCCAAACTGGATGATGTGTTCCTTTGGTCCACAATACTGCTCCTAAGGGTGAGGTGCTAGTGACATCATCAAGGGGTGGCCAGTCCCTTGAGAAACAACCTAGCAATAACCGATTAGGAGAGAGGACATCGCACATCATCATCTTGGTCAATTTGACCACGATTCACCTGGTTAACTGACCAAGAATGCTCATGTAAGAACTGCTTGGTCCCAGACCAAGAATCTACCTGGTCCCAAACCAGGAAGTCTCTATCTCAACCTGCAAAATCTGCTTGGACATCATGTCCAAGGAACTGTCTAGTCCCAGACTAGGATACCCTAGAGACATATAGGGGCCCTAACCATATGTTAGGGAATTTGCCATGGCATCGACCTGCTTGGTCCTAGACCAATAACCCCGGGAGACTACTGGGGGCCCTATGGTACCTTCTAGGGTCTCACTAAGCCCTAGTTAACTAACTAGGGTACCATCCTCCCTGAGAATGGGTCTCACAGCTGCACTAACTTTAACAGAGGCCATTGCATTCTTTCAGACACTCTAAGAAGGAGTGGGAAGATCTCTCGAACACCCTGAGAAGGGATGGAGAGGCCAACGCATACTCCCGTACACTCTGTGAAGGAGTGGGGAGATCTCTCGAACATCCTAAGAAGAGATGGAGAGATTTAGTGCATTCTCCCAATCACTCTGTGAAGGAGTGAGGAGATCTCTAGGACACTCTGAGAAAGAGTGGAGAGGCTGGTGCATATTGGCGTACATTGCATGTTCCCCGATAGACTGGGTTGAGTTGATGCATGTTGACTCCTCGATGGACTAGGTTGATTTGTTAACTCCTCGATAGACTAAGTTGAGTTGTTGCATGTTCCCCGATGGATTGGGTTGAGCCAATGCATGTTGACTCCCAGTCTGTAACCAATGAAAATACACCACTCACTCTTCTTATCCATCTTTCTTCTAAGTTCATCAGGTACATGAGCAAATGCAACAAAACCAAAAACTCATAGATGTGCAACACTAGTCTTAGTGTCACTCCAGCCTTTTTCAGGAATCTTGTCCTGGACACTCACCGTGGGTGATCTGTTGAGCAAGTAGACTGAGCATGAAACAACTTCAACCCAATACTCATCTGATAGGTTCTTGTGTGACAGCATGCTATGGGCCATGTTCATGATGGTTCGGTTCTTTCGTTCAGCAACTCCATTTTGTTGTGGAGTGTATCTGGTGGTGAACTGTCTGTGGATGCCATGCTGCTTGCGGAAATCAATAAACTCATGTGAATCATATTCACCTCCACCATCTGACCTGAGCACTTTAATGAACTTGCCAGACTGCTTCTCAGTTAGGGCCTTGAACTCTTTGAACCTGGAGATAGTCTATGATTTGTTCTTGAGGAACTAAATCCATATTTTCCTGCTAAAATCATCAATAAATGTCAGAAAACAAAAGCTACTTCCTATGGATTGGGTTTGCATGGTTCCATAGAGGTCTGTATGAACCAGTGTTACAAAAATCGGCGATTTATCGCCTACATCGCGATATATCGCGATGTCTCCTTGCCGGCGATATTATCGCCAAACATCACCACGATTTTTCAGCGATTTTTACAACGATATTTGTTTGAAAAAAATCGCGATGTTAGCCCGATGTTGTGAAAAAATCGCGAGTCGACTTTTAATTCGTTGCCGACGGAGCAGGAAATAGGGTTTTCGTTTGTTGCACAGTGCTAAGTGCACTTGCCGAAAGGATCGTGAACCGAGCAGACTGTCTCGTTTGGGTGCCGGTGAACTGTGCACTATGCAGTGCCCGTGCCGGTCACCGTTGGAGCCGAAGCTGGTCAGTAAATATGCCCGTGGATATATGCCCGTGCTGGTCACCGGTGGAGTCGAAGGCTCGAAGCCGAGTCCCGACTGTGCAGTGTGGACTGTGGGTTAGGGAACCATCGATGTCGTAAATGGCATAAGAGAAAATGGCACAGAGAAAACTTGTAAATTCCATCGATGTCGTAAGAGAAAATCGGGTATACTGTTGTTCTCTGCCGCTGCGAGTTATCTCCAGAGAAAATGGCACAGAGTTGAATAAAGTTATAAATCATATAGTTATAATATATAATATATATTTCATATTATATATAATATGAAATATATATTATATATTATATGAAATTTGAATTTTGAATAATGAAATATATAATATATATTTCATAATATATATAATATATATAATATGATATATTATATATAATATGAAATATATATTATATATTATATAATATATAATTACAATACAGATTAAAATTTTAAATACAATATATTTAAAAGTTAAATTTAAATTTTAAAACATTTTAATTTTTTAAAACATTTAAATTTAAATTTAAAACAATATAAAGTTTAAACTTAAAACATTATAAATTTTAAATTTTAAAACATTTAACTTTAAATTAAAATTTAGTAATTTACAGTTTAGTAAAATAATAAATTTTCATTAAAATTTAGTAATTAAAATTTAATGTTTAATAAATGTTCTTGTTGCTTTAGATGTTTAGAAAATTGAAAAAAAATGAATATTTTTGTATTTTTTTACATTGCCGATATATTGCCGATGTTTGCCGACATTTTTGCCGATAAATCCGATAATATCTTTTTGGACCCTCAGCGATATATTCGCCGACACAATATTTGTAACATTGGTATGAACTATCTCAAGATGTTCTTTGACTCGAGATGTGGAAGTGGGGAAGTTGTCCCTTTGATGTTTCCCAATGATACAATCCTCACAGGAGTTGGATTGTTCATGTATCATTGGTAACCCCTTGACCATGGATTGTTTGTGTAGGAGATTGAGACTCTTGAAGGAAAGATGATCGAATCTGCAGTGCCATAAGTAGGTTTCATCTAGACTAGAAACAGTATTGGCTACAAATTGTGGAAGGTTGGCACTTCTGAGACTAAGGAAATATTTTGTTCTTGGTCATTTCAACTTTAGCTATGAATCTCCTACTGGGGGGTTTCTCATAAATGGCACAGCATGTATCATAAAATCGAATATCATACTTGTTTTGAAGTAATTGACCTATACTGATCATATTGACATTCGGATGTGGTACATAGAAAACCTCATGAATAAACTTCTTTTCATTTTGCTTTGTAAATACAGGAATAGTACCTTTGCCTTTTGCAAAAACCAGAAGGTCATCTCCTGGCTTGATATTCGTGACAACAGAGGAATCTAAACTAGACAAAAGTGACTTGTTACTTGTCATGTGATTGTTGTAGCCGCTATCGAGTAGCCATAAATCCAAGCTGCAATGTTCTTCAGTTGCTTGATAGGAGATGAACATAACCTCCAACGAGCCTTCTTCTTCTTTAGAGACATTGGCTTTGCCACTGTTCTAGTTTGCTTGCTTCTTTCTGCATTCTCGTTCATAGTGGCCATACTTCTTGTAGTAGTTACATTGAATATTGGACTCATTGGTCCATCTCATGCCTCTTCCCCTCTGACCTTGAGAGTTGCGAGAGTGCTCAGAGTGATTTGAATGTTCATGACTGGTTCTATCCTCTGTATGAGGAGGCCCTCGGCCTCTTCTTCCTCTACCTCGTCCTCCTTTGCCTCGACCTCTGCTAAGGGAAGCTTGGGTGATGAAAGCATTGGTCAGCGAATCTTCTTCATGATTTAGTCGAGCTTCATGAGATAGAAGGGATCTAGTCAATTCTTTTGACTGGATAGGGTGAACTGAGACATCTTTTGCTTCTTCTATGGAAGTCACTACCATAGCAAATTTCTTGGTGAGACACCTTAGAATCTTCTAAACAACTAGCTTATGTTCTAGAGGATCGCCATAGGTTTGAAATTAGGTTACAATGCTCGAAACCCTAGTCATAAATTGATCTACAGTTTATGTTTCCTTCATTTTCAAACTGAAGTCGAAGGGTTTGCAATATTATTGTTTATACTGAATTTGTTCCCTTGTAGGCGGATGCGAGCATATTCCAAGCCTGATGTGCATTAGTAGCTCCTAAGATTCGCGTGAAAATGGACTCCTCGATGCAGCTTTGGATCAACCATTTGGTTGTGAGATCTCGGTCTTGACGAGCTTCTACAGCATTCTTCTGGGCATTACTCATTGCAACCATATCATTTGTATCAGGTTCTTTGAAGTCAATTTCAACCATATCCCAACATTTGTTGAGCTGGAGAAACCTCTTCATCTTGATAGACCAAAACTCATAGTTGGTACCGGTCAGTACAGGTCAGATCTGCTTCAAATTTGAGGTGCTTGTGATGGTAGTAGCCATCTTCTTATGACTATTTGCTCAATCAAACTGGATCTGTAGATCTGATCCTTTAACTCAGTGACGCTCCTTGTATAGATGGCATAGGGCGTCAGAAGGGTGCGTCAGTCAAAAAGTGTGTAAGTGAAGAATGGATGACACACTTTTCCTTTGGACAAGGTGTGTCACTAACGCTCTTTTCCTTAAGACAACGTGCGTCACCGACACACTTCTCCTTTGGTCAAGGTGTGTCTGTTGCCATCTTATTTGTACCATAGTTGGGTTAGCTGAGCAGCCACCAGTTGACAAACATGATAAATGTTTGTTTCTAGTGTATTGGATGATCCACCCGTATGCCTAGCCAGTTTTGGCTAGTCAGTTTTTGTTTTGAATAATTATGATGTAATGTTCCCAAAAGTGACATGCATGCAAACCCTAAAAGTGAGATGCATGCAAACCCTAAAAATGACATGCATGCAAACCCTAAAAATGACATGCATGCAAACCCTAAAAGTGATATGCATGCAAACCCTAAAAGTGACATGCAAACCCTAAAAGTGACATGCATAACATCTAAGCATCATTTAATGATGCATGCACCCAATTAAGTCTCCATGCGCATGCATGCAAGTCAACTGCAAATTAGAAGTTAAAGTGACCTAATTAGGTCAAAAGTTAGGGTTTTTGCAGTTGAAAGTTATAAAAGAAAGCTAAAGTGAATGGAGACTTTACTTTTGATGATTATTGATTTTGGAGCTCTTGAGTAGCAACACAGCGTGCGGCACAGCAGTTGGGGTTGGAGACGATGTCTTCAGCTAGCGGGGTTTCGGCAGTGAAATATCTGCCCTAGTCTCATCCAGGGTAAGCCATACAAGTTCACCATTTGCTCTTCCATTTATTCATAGTTATCCAGTATACAACAGAGATTGTTGCAGGGGCACGTGTGTAGCCATAAGGGGTTTTCAGCTGAAAAGCCTAAATCATTCACTGGGTCTTCAAATTTCAGTTTACCTTCAAAACCCAGGCACCATTCTCATCATCGGTATCATACTCCAGTACCCGATGATTATCAGATCCGATCGTGCTCATCCTGAGCAGTTATCATCCATTTCGGGATCAGGGGGGCGTGAGCAGCTGCACCTCTAGAACAATTCGCTAGCCTGCCTAGAGACCTCAAAATTTCCACATGTGCCAGGCATTCTCTCCGGCACGGGAAGGCTATAAGTCCTGCAAATCATCAGCTTCATCGGACACCTCCTTCACTGAAAACGTCGCCCTTAGCTGATTTGGGGTTCGTGCTGCTGGGGTATCACCGAAAGCAGAAGATACCAGGTCATCTCTGATTCAGCTCTTGATGCATGCATATTCTCTCAGGAGCATTCCAACCAGCTTATCAATGGTAAATGTTCATTCTATCCTACAAACCCTAACCCTAATTTTGCTATAAAATAGGGAATTTTGCATGGCAGTTTGCATGCCCGGCTGTTTCAGTATATTTGCACAGAATTAGAAAATATCGGGATTTGGGATATTACAGTGGTATCAGACCATGTTCCTGGCCAGTTGTGGGCAGGAAAAAGTGTAAATGAATTCAGAAGACCCATACAACATTACTTGCTGGAGACAGAGGTTTAGAAATAGTGATAGAGGAGAAGAGGAGTTAGAGGACATAGAGTTGGGGGACAGAGAGTATCAGTTTGGAAAGGGAAAAGAAACAATGGCCGATGATGATAAAACAACTTTCAATAGTCTCATATCAGCCATAAAAGAACTCACTACTGGGCACAAAGAAATGATGAGTACCTTCAGGCAAATGGCAGAGAAAAATGGGCCCACCCCACACAGTCCCTTATTTCCCAATAATGATAGGGTATCCACCAGTAGTAGTGGGGATCACTTACATACCAACATGCAGAGCCATCCCCATATATACAACAAGCCTTCCCGACCTACCATGCCTCAATTCTTAGATAGTCCAGCTACAGTGCCTCTAGCACAAGTAGAACCAGAAGAATCCATGAGTGCATGTCTAAGAGAGTATAGAGCTTTAGGAGATGACTTCCATTCAGCCATGACCTTCACCGACTTCTGCCACTTTAAAAGTAAGAACAAACCCAAAGCTTACAATAGGCCATTCACCCAGAACTATGAGTTACAGCGCACCGTAGGGAAACTGACTATCCCTACCTTTGAGGGTACCCGGGGTGGCCCAACCTGGAATTGGGTGCAGAAATTGGATACATACTTCCAACTCAACCGCATGATTGAGACAGATGCCATTAAATTGGCTACTTTGCATTTGGATGGAGAAGCCCATGAGTAGTGGTACCACGGGTTAGTGACACTGGGTCACAATACCATCACATCGTACCAAGATTTTACACAGAGGCTCATTGAGCGGTTTGATCGGAAGGACCCTGAGGTACACTTTAGAGAGCTAGCACAACTCAAGCAGACATGTAGTGTAGATGCATTTATTTCAGAGTTTCAGATGATAGCAGTACATGATGAGGATGTGCATGAGGAGATAGCATTAGAGCCATCTTGTGAGTCTAGCGACACAAGCACATTCGCTAGTCGGATTGTGGACAAGTCGTGTGATGAGTTGGAGTTGGTACACTCTTCATCACCTATAGCAGGGGCCCAAACAATTATGACAGGAAAAATACATGAGGTACAAGGCAATGACCACAATAGTCGAGACAGTGAGCAGTCACACATGGAGGTTAGGGAGAGTTTATACAGTCATGAGATAGAGCTTCCAGATGATAGTCACTGAAAGAAGATTGAACGTGTTAAAGAAAGCATTCTAGCAATGAAAGAGAGGACCAAGATACTTCGGAACACCATATTACAGCGAGATGTTGAGCTTACATCTCTTCGAGTTGTATGTGCTGGGTCAATGGTCAGGCTTTCTAGTATTGAAGAGCAATTCGATTACTTGATGGGGCAGCAGAAGAAACATACTATTGCATTTCAAAACAGTGTTCTTCAGGATTACATAGACAAGGCTTGCGGTAGCTTGAGTCCACATTTGCATAATGGCGGATGGCTTTTACAGGTTGGCTAGGATCAAGAAGTTGGGCAGCAGTATATGAGCATTCCAATTGAAATCATAAGGGCAGAATGTCAGCTTGGTAGGATTATTCCTTGTGATGGTGTTTATGGACAAGGTCCTTTTGGGGGGTTGGATGAGATTAAGGGTTAGTGTCCTATTGAGTGCGTGATTCTTGGGAAAAAATTCCTAGCCAAGGGTATAGTCCCACAAGAGCCTTGAGATATTTGGGATGAAAGATGCACAAGTTTGCATTGGGATCCAGGTGGGAGACCTTATGAGGGATGGATACAATGTTTACTGATGGGGTTGCTTGGGAGTCTACAGGATGCTCCTTGTTTCTATACCACGCAGGGTAGCAGTGGATGCATTTTGACCTCTGCGATTCTCAGATTGATTTGGGACCCTGGGATTATAGTGACTCGATGTTTAGTGATTGCTAGAGGATGCTTTCAGGAGGTCTCTTGTGATGGTACCTTGTTTATACAGTGGTTAGTTACTCTACTTATAGGAGGATTCTATGGGATATCTTGTGATGGTACCGTGCAGTGCAGTGCTTGGAGCAGAGGGTGCTACAGATCTCCTAGGATAATTTGGGACCCTGGGATCATCCCCGGATTCAGATGGTTCAGTTTGATTGATTGTGGAGTTGCGTTGGCATTGCTTGAGGACAAGCAATCTTTGGCGAGGGAGGACTGTAATGTTCCCAAAAGTGACATGCATGCAAACCCTAAAAATAACATGCATGCAAACCCTAAAAGTGAGATGCATGCAAACCCTAAAAGTGATATGCATGCAAACCCTAAAAGTGACATGCAAACCCTAAAAATGATATGCATGCAAACCCTAAAAGTGACATGCATGACATCTAAGCATCATTTAATGATGCATGCACCCAATTAAGTCTCCATGCGCATGCATGCAAGTCAACTGCAAATTAGAAGTTAAAGTGACCTAATTAAATCAAAAGTTAGGGTTTTCGCAGTTGAAAGTTATAAAAGAAAGATAAAGTGAATGGAGACTTTACTTTTGATGATTATTGTTTTTGGAGCTCTTGAGTAGCAGCACAGCGTGCGGCACAACAGTTGGGTTTGGACACGGCGTCTTCAGCTAGCGGGGTTTCGGCAGTGAGATATCTGCCCTAGTCTCATCCAGGGTAAGCCATACAGGTTCACCATTTGCTCTTCCATTTATTCATAGTTATCCAGTATACAACAGAGATTGTTGCAGGGGCACGTGTGCAGCCGTAAGGGGTTTTCAGCCGAAAAGCCCAAATCATTCATTGGGTCTTCAAATTTCAGTTTACCTTCGAAACCCAGGCACCATTCTCATCATCAGTATCATACTCCAATACCCGATGATTATCAGATCCGATCGTGCTCACCCTGAGCAGTTATCATCCATTTCGGGATCAGGGGGACGTGAGCAGCTGCACCTCTAGAACAATTCGCTAGCCTGCCTAGAGACCTCAGAATTTCCGCATGTGCCAGGCATTCTCTCCGGCATAGGAAGGCTATCAGTCCTGCAAATCATCAGCTTCATCAGACACCTCCTTCACTGAAAACGTCGCCCTTAGCTGATTTGGGGTTCGTGCTGCTGGGGTATCACCGGAAGCAGAAGATACCAGGTCATCTCTGATTCAGCTCTTGATGCATGCATATTCTCTCAGGAGCATTCCAACCAGCTTGTGGGTGGTAAGTGTTCATTCTATCCTACAAACCCTAACCCTAATTTTGCTATAAAATAGGGAATTTTGCATGGCAGTTTGCATGCTCGGTTGTTTCAGTATATTTGCATAGAATTAGAAAATATCGGGATTTGGGATATTACATATGACCATGGCCCCGCGGGGTTTGTAATAAAATGTGCTAGTAGGGTCTTTTGAGTGGTTCGGTCTCCTAAGACGTAGAATTTCATCTAAGGTATTCCAGGGAGTTTTTTGCCCTTGACAATTATGCTTTGCCTCTAGCCGAGTATAATTAACGAGGTTTTCTCCCGCTTCCTCCAAAGTTGGAATGCCCGATTTTGAATTATGGGCCTTGGGGGGTTATTAGAGCCCAACAGAGTATGTATAAACCTACTAGACATTTTTAATTTTTAATTTTTAATTTTTCCTGAGTTTTTAATTAAATTTTTCCATAATTTAAATGGAAAAATTCAATTTGTAATAAGTCAATCATTCAGAACCCAAATTCAGTGATTGAAGGCTCTAAGCTTAAGCCAAAAATCATTTCTGATCAGCCAGCCAGCTAGCTCCAAGTTTCAGATCATCATTCAGCCACATAACTCATATTTTCTCAAAAAAGTCAGTTTTGGGGAAAATATTGATTAAATAATAAAAATGATTATTTTGGAGAAAATCCAAATCTCTCCAAATTAATCTGAATTCAGCGAAATGAAATGCGGAATGACATGGCATCGGGCATTAATGATGATTGGAGTTAACAGAACTCGGCTTCAGTTAGCATTCAGTGAGCATTGAGTCCTCATCCACTTGGCCAATTCGCCTCCTTCAGTGATGACCACGCTTGGGTGAGTTGGAGCTTGCTCATTGGCTTGGTGTTTTGATCGAGGTTGAACTGAGGCATGTATTGATGATCTCTAGGTATTGGCTCCTCCATACCTAGCCTGTGGCTCCTCCAAACCTTCACGCCTACCTCTTCCTTCAAGCTCACGCCTTCATCTTCAAGATCACGCCCCTCTCTCCTCAAGGAGGCGTCTTCACACGTGTGAGCTTAGCATTGGTTGATTTTCAGAGTTCAGGGTTGGAGTGGGGGGCGCCTTGCCTAAGTGGAGGCCACCCCTCACTCACACCCACTTATTTTGAGGTTTGGGCTCTTAGTTATGTGCTGAGCCGGTTAGGTTTGAGTTTTTGGTTTTAGGGTTTTAGCTTGCTATCTTTGTATAAATAGAGGCTCTTTCAGCTCAATCAAGGGTGGATGATTGATGTAGAGAACCTCTGGTGAAATATTGTAATGCTTGTTGCTCTCATGCAACCTATTTTAATAAAGAAAGACTTTGGAGGCTCATGCTGTGTAGATCTTGGATGCATATGTCCCGGTTAATGAGGTGATATTATTTCAATTTCTTTGCTTTTGCTAATTTGTGGGTATTAATACATGCTTTAGAGGGCTTATAAAAGCACGTAAGAATAGGTATTTGTAGCTTTCAAGTTACTTATTTATTCCATTTACTTTCAGAAATCTTAAAGAGCATTGTTTTATTCAGTTATATTTCATGCTTTTGTGATTTCATTTAGTAAATAATACATGATTTAATCCCCGTTTTGGCAAGTGTATAAGTCTTTGTCTGCAAATCACTTCACTGTACCAAGTAAAAGGTTGAGTTAAGTTGCATCTCCTTTTCTTGGAGCCAAGCATATGTTTCTAGCAGCTGCATGCTATTTGGGATCTGGAGTGGTTTCAAAGATTCAAGATCCAAGTGGTTTCATCTCCTTTATTCACCCTTAAATTAAATCTTTCAATTTTTCCACCTTATGTTTGCAAGTAAAAATCTGATCTATAAAGCTAATCGTTTGCATCTTACTTGCTCTTATTTCTAGATCTAGGAAGTGTCAAATTTTCGCATTTTTACTTAGATCTAGTTAGTACTTGAAGTAGCATAAAAGTTCCTATCTTTGCTTAAGTACTAAGTGTATTTTTTTTAGTGTATTGTATTGTTTAATCCATCATTTTGCAGGAAAATAGCTCGCTGGTTTTTCTCTTTTCATGACAGGTTAAGCGAAAATGCTGGCAAAAAATTAAAGATACAAGCTCCAAGAAACATCATTTTTTCCCCCTTCTTCATTCCCATTCTCCAGGTTGCCTTGAAGACATTCTCAAGACCATAAAAGGACTCCAAACTTCAAGCATTGTAAACAAATTAGTGAAGAGCAAGTGGGATTACGGCTCCCACACCCCTCTTCCCCCATTTGGGGGAAGCTTGTATCGTACCTTTTTCATGCTTGCATATTTGTTTAATAATTTGCTTAGAATAGAATAGGGAAAGATAGTTTATTTCTGATTAGTTCATCTTTCATAAAGTAGAAAAGATAAAAAGTTTCTTATTTTATTGTTTAGTTAGTTCAAAATTTTGTTTTATTTACCTTTTTGATATAATATTGTAAAACCTAAAAAATACCAAAATCTCTTGAATCTCACTTTGTGGATCAAGAGTGCTCTCTATCGAAGAGTTGCTTTGCTTTTGTTATCTTTTGTTTTGTTTACTTACCCCCATGCTCTCCCGATTAGGGCCTAGAAACCTGAAAGAGACTCTTGGGTAGATTAGCTCTTTTAATTTTTCTTAAGCTTAATCAATTAATTGTTAGTGTCTTTTGAACTTGTCGTGACCCAAATCAAGAGCACTCTCTATCGGAGAGCATAGTTAGTTTTGCATTTTCCTTGCATTAGGCATATAGAATAGCTAAGTCTCTTAAACCTTCGTCATAAGACAAGGTCAAGAGCACTCTCTGTCGGAGAGTTTTAATTAATTCACTTAATAAAATTTGCAACTCACATTCCCATAATTAATTTACTTCGTTGATTATCCTTCACCTAGTATGCTCTGCCGACTTTCGGGTTGGGCTCGTACTCAGAACGGTGAACGGACTGGCTAAGTTCGCAAAGAAAACCATAATAAAACTTAACCCCATAACCAACGCACCGGCGTTGTAGAAAATTTCATAAGTTTTTCTTAGCAGAGGTGCCGAAACTCCCCGCTATCTAAGCTTCTCAGTTAGCTGGTCAATCTTCGCAATACCATCCTGGGATACTGGGCAGGCCGTCATGTCTCCAACGGATTAACTTGGGACATTTTCCCAGCTATTGAAAACCTTTCGCTGAAACCATAAGCAAGATCATTTAAAACACTTAAAATATACCAAGAGCACTTGCACAACGTTACATCCACTAGCTTTATTTCAGGACTTGGTTATTTCTTAAGGCATTGCAGAACTTTGACTCCATAAAGACACTGGTCTATGCGTGATTGTTACATCTGGATCACTTGTCTTTAGTTTATTTAAATCTTTATCTGTGAATGCATCGTTATCTTATAAAGTTTTGATATATTGTTCATCTTTTAATCCAGTGCAGCAACGTGGATTGCTTTTTTTTTGTGCTTGAAATTCATAATTTTAATCATTTCTAATCACAATAACTCCTAAACAACACCCATCCGCATCCAAACATCAAAAACTTAACTTAAACATTGAGCCATAGAAAACTCTTTGTTAGGGACTACCCCCCTCGGCTTCGTTAGGAGTTAGCCGAAACGAAGGAGCTAAGAGTAGGTGACAATACCTAACTCTGTGCTTGCCCCCAACGTCACACCTCTCCCACTTTCCTAAGTGAGGAGACAGCTTTCGGAAAGTTTTTGCTGTTGGTGTGCAATCGGACAGTGTCAGTGGTGTCAGTGACACTATTTTCCTTCATGCAAGGTGCACCACCGACACACTCTCTTCAGACAAGGTGCGCCACCGACGCACTTTTCCTTCAGGCAGGGTGCGTCAATGGGTCACTGACACTCTTTTCCTTCAGGCAGGGTGTGTCAACGCTCCAAGAGAGAAGAAGAAGAAAAAATACACCCGATTCCTCAATGTGTTCCGGATTCGATCACAACCTCCGTGTGTGTGTGCTTTCCACGATGTGAAAAGGCTTACCCAAGACAAAAAAAATGGATCAAGCCATACGCTCTAATACCATGCTAAAGATCAAAGAAGAGAAGCAGAAGATGGTGGAACACACAATGGGTATATTGATTGTCTTCTTATTATTAGAATCAAGTATTTATAGGATTACATCACAACAATACCATGGGCCAATACTATGGGTCAGTAATCAAGATAAGGTGACCAAATCAACTACTCAACTAACTAACTAATTAATGTAGGATTTGACCAATGAGATTACATTTCTTAACAACGTTGTCTTTTGGATTCTAGAGGCCATTTAAAGCTTTGTTGATTATGTATTTTGTTTCACATATGTATTGCACTCAGTGCCATTTTGATATATTCACCCTTACATGGTATATACATGAGCAGACTTCACATATTTTGTCTCTAATTGTTTGGAATCTTTAAAATATTTTTTTCCATTAAAATTTTAACATTTTTATGTATTTTTTAGTAAACCGAGTCATTAAGTTCAAACCAGGCCGAGTCGTGTCCAAGTCTGAGTCTGAGTTGACCCTCGACCGATTGCAAGTCCAAGTCCGAGTCCGAGTTTTAAAACATTGGTTATAACCATAGTTGCATATATCGGCGATATATCGCCGACATCGCGATATATCGCGACTTAATGACCCCGGCGATATATCGGCCCCAATTTATCGCGATATTTTTCGACACATTGAAAAAATCGCGATATTTGAATATATCGCGATATATTCCGATATTATCGCGAGTCGACGGAATATATCGGCCTGCTGGGCAAAAAATTAAAAAACTCGCCGATAACAGTCCGCGGCCGGGTTTTTTCACTTCATTTGGACATTTTAGCTTGGAGAAAGAGGAGCTCTGGCGATTTGGGCGATCTTGGGCGATTTTCTATAGGAGAGGAAGGGAGCAATCAAGTTTCCATAGCATTTAATCAGGTATGTATTCTTAACATTAAACTTTTATTATTTTTTATTTTGATTGAGATTTGTTGGTTAATGTAGATTTAAGGTAGGGTTTAGGTTTAGATTTAGTATAGGGTGTAGATTTCCCATTACAATCATAGCCTATAGGGTTTTAGGTAGGCCACCCTCCCATTTCTTTGAAGTTTGAATGTTTAAAATTTTTAATAATTTCATTGTTTTCAAGAATCAAAATTTTAAAGAAGAACATTTTAAAATTGATTCATTTTTGTTTGTTTGTTGTGGCAATGTGGCATAGGTGACAGTGGACACAATGCCAAAGCCATTGGATCCAATGTGGGAGTATGGGCAGCCAATTGACCCTAATAATCGACAAAAGTC
>LPNX011073924.1:0-25546 GCA_001517045.1 Pseudotsuga menziesii | reverse complement strand
TGCTGTGTATGCTTGTTAGCATACACCGCAAACAATTTGTTGCTGTGTATGCTAACAAGCATACACAGCATTGATGCCCTATGAATGCTTGTTGTCATACACANTGCCAACAGGGCACACACAGGCCTGTTGCAGGCCTGAACAAGCCTGTTGGCAGGCCTGAACAAGCCTAATCCTGTGTATGCCAACAGGGCAAACATAGGCCTGCCAACAAGCCTGCGTGTGCCCTGTTGGCATACACAGCAAGCCTGAGTATGCCAGCAAGAATTAGTTTGCGGTGTATGCTAACAAGCATACACAGCATTGATGCCCTATGAATGCTTGTTGTCATACACAGGCTTGTTGTGTATGCCAACAGGGCACACACAGGCCTGTTGCAGGCCTGAACAAGCCTGTTGGCAGGCCTGAACAAGCCTAATCCTGTGTATGCCAACAGGGCAAACATAGGCCTGCCAAAAAGCCTGCGTGTGCCCTGTTGGCATACACAGCAAGCCTGAGTATGCCAGCAAGAATTAATCCTGTGTATGCCAACAAAGTTACAAACATAGACAAGATTAATTCAATCATGCTGACAGGCCTATGAGTTTCCTGTTGGCATACACATCAAGCCTGTGTATCCCAACAACATCCGCAGGGCCCTCATTTTTTCCTATAAAATTAGGAAAAGTATAAAATAATAAAATCAAAATAACGTAATTATAATTTATGGTCATTGTGCTAGCAGGTTTGACCATTTTCCATTATTCAGTGTTTCACTAAACACCGCCAATGGCCTTTCATCAATCAGTTCAGTCTGGGCATCGTAAAAGTTGAGCATATATAGATCTAGGCACAAATACTAGAGAGATATAATGTGAAAAGAGATCAATAGCCAACAATTCATGTAACAAATGTATTAGCATTAATCATCACACAAAAAGGTTAAAACAGATAACAAGAAAAAACTATGTATTTCATTAATCTTCAATGAATGAAGTAGACAATATAAATAGGCACCCTAGACCTAGATTCGAATTAGGTCTTTAGAAACCCTAATTAAGCTTAACTTGAGCAGAATATATCACCATGATAGCATGCACACTCCCTAGGGTGAGTTAACTACCCCATCACTACCCTAACTGAAACCAAAATGAACTAGGAGACACTCTAACTGCAGTTCCAACTGCAGGCAAGCTCAAGTGACTGAATATAGGTGCATGCATGTGATCCAGACACTCCAGATACCCATCTAGTGCACATGAGGCTAACTAGAGCTTTGGAAGTGAATTGGTCGATGCATTAACTCACACTGAACTGACCTAACGTAAACTGAACTGAACTAAACTAAGCTGAGCTGAACTGAAGGAGGGCACCATTTAGGCCATGCATGTCAATATTAGAGCCCTGGGAGCTAAGGGTTCAGCTCTATGGTACTTGGATGGCCCAAAGAGTCTAGGTAGAGGGTCATTTGCTCTAGCATCCCCCCATAAGCCCTAACTAGGTGAGACAAATAAAATGAAAAAAGGGTCCCAGCGATTTTCAGCCTTATTAGGTACCCATGCACAGAAAAATTCTCTGTAAACTAGGTAAGAGGCCAAAAACACATGGGAAACTCCCCCCCCCCCTGAAAAGGGAATGTAATAAAGTTAATCTACTCAAAACGTTTTGTGTGGAAATTGGTGAGTAGTAAGAGCAAAAGTTGTAGCTCTGGAGTTCGAAAAGACATACTGGAGATCTGCTTCAATGAGAACTTGATTTGGGACAAGTTCTCTAATGGCTTCTTCAATGAGAACTCGATTTGGGACAAGTTCTCAAAAATCTTCTAAATCAAGGATGCATGGAATAGAAACTGCTGAAAGTGCATACATGTAGCTAGCTTTCTTCAGTATGATAGCTTTCTTGTTGCGCTCCTTCTCTTCCTTTTCTTCAAAACACTTTTGGTACCTGCTATCTTCTTCTATATGTGGTCCTTTATTGCAGTAAGGGCACCATGGCTGCTCCTCTTTGATATTGCCATCATCGGAGTTAAAATCTTCATGAGAAATCCTTGGTTTTTGCTCCTTTTTTCTCTTGTCTGGGGGCTTTTTCTTGCTTGCGCCCTTCTTCCCCTTAGTGGTTGCAAGTGCATGCACCTTTGAGCTCTTTTTGAGGCCCATTTGTGAGAGCTTTTCTTGCCTTTGAAGGAGGAAGGCAGCAAAAACATCCAAAGTAGGCATTTTGTAGGAGGCTCCAAGAGCAAATTTAATGGAATGGAAAGCAGAAACAAAGATACTATAATCAGGACTCAATTTGGGGAGAATAGAGAGTACCATTTGTGAGTCATCCTTCTTGATCTTACACATCTTGAGCTGCAAGAGAACTGATTTGAACTTGGTGAAAAACTCTTGAATAGAGTCAAAATCACTTGGTCTCAAGTTCATAAGTTCCACAAATACTAGAGAGATCAATAACCAACAATTCATGTAAAAAATGTATTAGCATTAATAATCACACAAAAAAGCAAGAACAGATAACAAGAAGGATTGATGTATTTCATTAATCTTCAATGAATGAAGTAGACAGCATAAATAGGCACCCTAGACCTAGATTCAAATTAGGTCTTTAGGAACCCTAAATAGGCTTAACTAGAGCGAATATATCCCCATGATAGCATGCACACTACCTAGGGTGAGTTAACTACCCCATCACTACCCTAAGTGAACCCTAAGTGAACTAGGAGACGTTCTAACTGCAGTTCCAACTACAAGCAAGCTCAAGTCACTGAGTATAGGTGCATGCATGTGATCAAAACACTTCAGAGACTCATCTAGTATGCATGAGGCTAACTAGAGCTTTGGAAGTGAACCGGTCGATGCATTAACTCGCGTTGAACTGACCTGAACTAAACTAAATTCAACTGAACTAAGCTGAGCTTAACTGAAGGAGGGCGCCATTTAGGCCATGCATGTCTGAGGGTGCCATTTAGGCCATGCATGTCAGTATTAAGGCCTTGGGAGCTAAGGGTTCAGCTCTATGGTGCTTAGGATGGCCCAAAGGGGCTAGGTAGAGGGCTATTTGCTCTAACAAGCATGGAGTTCGTGGTGGGAGGAGTGGTTTTGGGAGAGGGATCAATGATCATCAAAGAAATGAGCAGCAACAAGTACCTCAACCTATACTACCAACATACCCTATTGATTCTCCTCTATGGAAGTATGTGACCAAGATTGGAAAGAAAGAGAAGAACAAAGGTAGCTGCTTGTGGAACTGCAACAAGTGCAAAAGAAATTTTACAGGGTTAAGGCCCATTTTCTTTGGCTTGAAGGGGATAACGGAGTTCATTGCAAAAGGATGTGGACAACTTTCAAGTAGAGCAAGATGTTGCAAATTTAATCAAGGCAGAAAGGAGGAGTTTCAAGCAGCAACCATTCACAAAGAGGATAAATGAAGTTCCCTTATCTGTTGAAAAAGCCCACAAGAGACAAAGCCTTGGAACCTTGGCCAAAATGTTTGACATGGGAGGGAGGGATGAGAGGAATAGCAAGGTTGCAAGACCCATATTTGCGTGTGGATTACCCTTCGATGTAGTGTGGTCTCCTCATTGGCAAGACATGCTTAGGGTAGTTAATGAGGCCACAAGGGGCTACAAGGGCCAAACTTTGATAAAGTGCAAACTACCCTTCTACAAAAGGAGAAATTGATTGTGGATAAAGTGTTCTAACCAATTCGTTCCAGTTGGAGTGGCAATGGTGTCTCTATTATCTTTGATGGTTGAACCGATTGGGCTAATAGGCCATTGGTAAACATTATTGTAATGTCTCCTTCAAGCCAATACTTCTTGAGGGCAATAGATGAATGTTGAATGGATTGCTGAAAAGTTTTCAAAAAAAATCAAAACCGTGGGCCCTTCAAATGTTGTGCAAGTCATCACGGATAATGCATGTTCATGCAAAACAGCTAGGGCAATTATTGATGGATTGTATGACCATATTTTTTGGACACCTTGTGTGGTACATAGTTAAAATATTGCTTTTAAATCCATTGATGTTGAAGTTGAATGGATAAAAAAACTATTTGAAGAAGCAAGAGAAGTTCAGATTTTTATCACTAACTACCAACATGCACAAGCCATGTTTGCTAGATTCCAACTTTTGAAGGTTGGAGAAAGTTGAAACTAGATTTGCATCACATTATATAATGATCAAGTGCTTAGTAGACATGAGGGAAGCTTTGTCCTCTATAGTTGTTAATCCACTATGGCAAACATGGAAACAAAGCAACATTGAAAAAGTAATGCAAATTAGAGGTACCATTCTTGATGAGGCTTTGTGGGTTCAAGTTGAGCTCTTTGTTTCCAAATAGGAGCCACTTGTTGATTTGTTGAAACTTTGTGATTTCAATGTGACTATGTTGGGTGACATCTACAAGGGAATTAACTGTATGTTGGAAAGAATTCAGCTACTACTTGACAAGAAGGTCCCTCTTTTGTTTGGCACCATAACAATACCCCTCTACATGCTTTAGCCTATGCCTCAAATCCAAAGTACTGTGATGAGGCGTACTTGACTAAATTTGGGGGTAGGAGGAAGGCCCCAAACAAAGACGGTGAGGTTGCCAACGGTTTAACAGCAATTTTAAAGATTTCCTCTAATCTGAGGGAGGTTCCAAAGCTAAAGAACCAATTTACGTCATTCATCACAGGGAGTGGTGCATTTGGAAATATAAATGCACTAGCTGACAAGGAAATTATGACACCTATTGCATGGTGGGGATATTATGGTGCTCAAACTCCTAAGTTACAAAACCCTTTCATCTAGAGTTCTTTCACAGGTTTGTAGCTCTTCAACAACAGAGAGAAATTAGAGCACTTATGGATTCATCCATTTGGTCAAGAGAAACACAGTTCAATCAACAAGGCAAAAGATCTTGTGTACATTCACTCAAATCTTCTCCTCATCTCTAGATAACCTGTTGAAATTAGGGCTTTTTCATAACAAATTGACGAACTTGTACTTTAATGCAAATTTAAACTATAAAAATAAAACTAAAGTAGAAGTACAGCAGTAGTAAACGTCTAGCCAATAAAAAATATAATTTTCATCTCTTTCAACTTTAACACTCACTAAGGATCACTGTGTTAAAGTTAGGCTCTGTAGATATACACAGTAAAATCACAACCAGTAGAGCAACAGTAGTAAGAGATAAACTAAGGAACAAATTAAACAAGACAAACAAATAGCAGCAACAAAAAACCTAACTAATAAAGTAAGAGAAACAAGTCCAAGTTAGACCTTCCTTATACTCAAAAATACTTTCAAATCAGACCTTATCTCTCAGAGACAAGTCACTAAGTCAACAAGTATGGCCCTTACCTGAGGGCATGGACATACCTGAGAGAGAGATAGAGACAGAGATGTTAGTTTTTGTACCTAGGCAGTTGTTCCCTAAGTGACTTTTTGCCTAAGTCACTTAGAAAGGGGAAAAAGGTGACCCTCACATTAAAAGCTACTTAATGGGACTTTATAAACTTAAAGTCACTTTTTGATAAATTTAAGTGGGTGAGTAATTTTATTTAAGTGATTTAAATAAATGGGATTTTTACTCTCATTAAATCTCAGCCATTGGATTGGATCTTTCTCCACCGTTGGATGAGATTCCCACTTAGGGTTTAGACAAAAAGGGTTGAGGGAGGCAAAGAGACTTCACTTTTCATTTTCAGGAGGAGGAAGAAGGAAGAGACTGAGAGAAGGGCACGATTTTCCAGACAGCTTGCTAGAGAAGATTTTGGTGGGCACGAAGATCGAGGTAGATTTATTTCAGCACAGAAATCAAGGACAGTACGGACTGCTTTTAATGTTGTATGGTCTGCACAGATTTTGAGGGTACGGCCAGCATTCATTTGGCACAGAAATCGAGACAGGGTACGGCTGCATTAATAGCTGCACAGAAATCGAGGTACGGCCAGCATTTAATTGCTGCACAGAATTCGAGGAGGTACGGCCAGCATTTAATGCTGGGCACAAAAATCGAGGTGTACGGCCTGCATTAATTTCTGGGCACAGAAATCGAGGAGGTACGGTCAGCATTTAATGCTGGGCACAGAAATCGAGGTGTACGGAGTGCTGTTAATGCTGGGCACGATTTTCAAGATTTTGAGATAAAATCTTGGGTGAAGATAAGTTGTATTTTCACTGTATTTCTGTTTTGATTTTTGCTGAAGGAAATAAAATCTCTCTCTCTCTCTGACTGGTTTTCCCCGTGGGGGTTTTTCCAGGGCGTATTTTGGCCAAAAATCTCTGAGTTAAAATTTATGGTGTGACTGTTAAAATGTGTTTTTCAGCCTGTTAGTGTTTTACTGTGTGTTTAAATTGTTCAGAAAAAATTTCTTAAGTAACTTACAGCCAATGCCAAACCGGGGTCCGGCTGTAAATGAAAACCACGAAATGTTCATATAAACCAGCAAGCAGTAAAAACTCAGAATTTTCTACAAGAGATAAAGTGTTGTAGGATAGGGTTAGACAAGTACAGTAGAATGTACAGCAGTCAAGACATCCAAGATCAACCTCAAAATGTTAACCAAGACAGCCAACAAATGTCCAACAGTGTAGAGCAACCTTCAAGGAAACCTTGGCAAGATAGCAGCAGCACAATCAGACCAAAAACAATCTAGTAGCATTCACATAACAGTCCACATAGCAAGCAGCCCATTCAAACCTCCCTTACACAGGTAGAGATCCACTCAAATAGCCCAACACAAGCAACGGCCTACACAAACAGTCCTCACACAGGTTGTTTCCCACATTAACAGCCCACAGCCCAATCAAACAGTCCATAAACAAACTAAGTCCTCATCAAACAGCCCAACCACAGGCTACAGCCTCATTAAACAGCCCAACCATAGGTTGTAGCCTCATCAAACATCCCACATATAGGTTGTAGCCCAACAAACAGCCCACGGCACTAGTAGCAGCCCAACAAACAGCCCACGGCATCATCCCAACAATTAGCAGTAGCAACAGCACCCACCTCAGACAAGCAACATAGTACGGCAACCCCAAAACAAGTGCAACAACAAAGTACAGCTCACACATGTGGAGGAGGGAGAGACAAGCAGCTATTAGAAGTCCAAATCAAGAGAGCACCCAAGCAAGGGAGGACAAGAGACACTAGACGTCACCCAAAAATGAATAAGCATCAAACCCTAGATCAGACATAAACAATCAAATCAGATCTCATCTCCAAGACACATTCAAAATGAGTGCTTAGGCTTGTATTTATAACTTTTAATGACTTCTAGAAGGATCTTCCTTCAAATCCTTAATTGACTTATGGTTACGCTACAAAGGGTCAAGATGTCATAACATTAAGGGGTGTTAACAAATATAAAATATAAATTAATGTTAAGTCATCATAACAAAGGGTTAAGGTACCACACTAAAGAGGGGTGCTAGTACATGGGACCAACAAGGGAGAGGCCAACACAAGACCAAACCAAACGCACGAGGCTAAGGTGGGAAGACAACCCTTTTACCCACAAGACCAAAGGTGCAACAACAAGGTGGAAAGACAACCCTTTTACTCACAAGGAAAATCAAACAAACTTTTATCTCTCTCTCTTGATGTATATGATCCAGAAGTATTCCATATGGCATACAATAACTGGAAGTTTTGTCATCACCATATAAGGAAGGTCCAAGCTGGATGATGTGATCCTTTAGTCCTCTTGACCGCTCCCAAGGGTCAGGTGCTAGTGACATCTTCAAGGGGTGGCAAGTCCCTTGATGAAACAACCTTGCTCAACCATCTACAAGAGGAGGGCATCACACATCATCATCTTGGTTAATTGATCAAGCTTCACCTAGTTAACTAACCAGGAATAGACCTACAGGACCTACTTGGTCCTAGACCAAGAATCTGCCCGGTCCCGAACCAGGATGTCTTTGTCTCTTCCTACAAGATTTGCTTGGTCCTTATGACCAAGAAACTGTTTGGTCCCTAGCCAGAATGCCCTAGAGACAGACAGGGGCCCTAGCCACGTGCTAGGGAGTTTGCCATGGCTATAACCTGCTTGGTCCAAAACCAAGCACTCCAGTAGATTGTTGGGGGGCCTAGGGTACCTGCTAGGGACTTACACCGCCTAGTTAACTGACCAGGAACCCTAGTTAATTGATTAGGGTGCCGTCCTCCCATATAATGGCTCTCCCAGCTGCATTATCTTTAATAGAACACAGATTGTAACCAGGGTCCTTCAAAGCTATGGGATGTGAATCTTGAGGATGCAGACATGGATACTCCTAATTGCTTGATGGCCAACCTCTCTTTGGTTAGTTCTTATAAAGATCCTTTCGATGTTGGGGATCTAGATGAGGCATCAATGCAGGGGTCTAGCTCAATTGTGGTGAGGTCTTCTTTTGCACATGTTGCTACATATCATCAGTATAGGAAGTTAGGTGTTGTTCCATTGGAGGATGTGAAGGGTGATGACTATCTATCACATTACTCTATCTCACTCCAGATATTCATGTTTCCAATTTTTCATTTCAGACTCGTGGAACTTTCAACATAATCTTAATTTTAGTTATTTTGAAAAACTTTAGTCTTGAGNATTTATCATTTCCTTGTTAACACAAACATATATATATATATATATATATATATATATATATATATATATATTATGAATTTATGTTATTTGAATCAAAATATCAATTTGACAAGAACTTTAGTTTGAATCTTTGATGTTATGAATCATGATGTATGATTGTATGATCATTGATGTATCTATGATGTATTTTGTATTTGATAATATGATATCCATATCTAATAACTTGACAAGTGATATATTTATATGACTGATATCACAATGATCATTGATGTTATGAATCATTTCAAATTTGACAATGGTCAATAAGCATCGAAAAATTAGATTTTAGAATCCATGATGTAAGATGTTATATGAATCATTGAATATTGGATAATGAATAGCGTATTAATGATGGAGTGAGGAAGAACGAGGGCATGCGGCTAGGGTTTCCCTAGCCATCACCGACTTGGAAATCTTGCAGATCGAGCCCCTCTAAAACTAAATTTATCGTTTTGATGTCTCTTTCATGATTCGCAAAGTGTTCTTTTGATGTTAGCAGAGTTATCCATGTTTGAACTACCTGTTTTGTGTTGAAACCATGGATTTTCATGCATCGTCCTAAGAAACTAGAACCAAATCCGTTGCTTGGCAACTGATGTTGTGGATGCATTCGACGTCTTCAGCCCAAGACACATAATGGGTAAGGAGGAGGCTTCAAAATTAGAGGCATTTAAAACCCTTAACGGCACTCTCAATCCATCCTTAAGACCACTAAATTATAGCTAGAAATTTTTTAAACAAATAGAGGAGATTCCACAGTTAGATCTTTCTGCTAAGGAGCTGAGAAGAAAAGCCCACTTATTGTCTGAAAGGGCATTGGCCAGGAAGTTCTTGGGCCTTTGGCAATGTTATCCACTAAGTTGCACTTAGGTGGATTTCCAGTGAGCCACCGAAGTCATGAACAAGTCCTTTGTTCATTATCAATGCTCAGAAGTTCAAAAGACCTTTCAGGGCCAATTTTGGCCCCTTTTTTAATTTTTTGTATGCCCATACCCTGCGGGGAAATTGTATTAAGTTGGCGTAGCATGATGAAATTTTGTAAAAGGCTTGGCCTACTTGGACTTAGTTATCAATTCGGTACTCTAGAGTGTTTTTCCCTTGTTAATTATCAGTTGTTGTATAAACGACTTATAATTTTCGAGTTTTTCACTCAACCTCCAAAGTTGGAGTATTCGCCTTGTTGGTTAGACCTTGGGAGGTTATTAAAGTCTAGGTGTCTATGTATATTACCATGCTAGTCACGTTGTTTAGTCATATGAACATTGCAATAGGGCCCCCTTAGGTTTTTTTTATTTCCAAGAAAATATTTTTTCTCGTAAACATAGGCTGTTTTTTTTAATAATTTAATTGGGAAAATTCAAATTGTAATAAAAGTCTGGCTAGGGGTCCGAATTTTCCATGGGGGTGCTCATTTTCAAACTCAAGCACCCTCTTTACCCGATAACCCACTTTTCCTAAGTTTTAAGTGATTAATTTATCACTTAGGTGAAAAATCTCCAAAAAAGGAAAAAAGTGAATAAAAAATTAGAAAAAGGGAAAATATGGAGAAAAACCGCATTCATAAATCAGTGGGAACTTGTCCCAGACATGTTCCAGTTCAACTAAGGATGATGTTTGGGTTAACTAGAGACTAAATGAAGACCAAATCAAGTCGACTCAACAATATGACCTTCAAATAATTGATTATTATAACTATTTGGAGTACATCAAACCTAGTGCATCAATAACGTAGATATAGCAACAGCTATAGCACTTTGAAGGCATTGAATCCAATGTTGAAAAAGTCGGCATCGCAAAAAGTAGGCAAGGGTCCCGAATACAACTTCTCGGCAACATCGGCGAAAAAATCGGGAAAAATCGGCAAAAGTTGTTAAACATTAAAAAATAAAAAATACATTCATTTTTTTCGGAATTTTAAACATTTAAAGCAACAATAACATCAGATAAACACATTGGAACATAAATATGGAGAAAGCATCGGTATATATCATCATCATGTAGTCATGCCAAATGTAAAATGATACATCAAAGTCGATACTGTATCATGAAACATCATAGTTGTCCAATGAAGGACTCAAAGTGGATAACCAATACAACATGACATCACACATATAAATGTATCCGAAGAAAACTAGCATCCAGCTATCTAATATCAATGCTCTCTTCTCGAGTTTTCCATTCATACTTCATATTTTTCCCTACTCCAATGATTAGGTTTATATAAGGTTTTCATATATGCTTTTATTTGTCCCTCCATCTGATGACTTAAACCTAATTTTTGAAAGGTATATTTTATTGATTTGGTTGTCAGCCATTAAACGTATTTCTTGTTTTGTATTGGTGATAAATCATAGATGTATTTTTCACTCCTCCCAAATTGAATTTCTGACATGAGCCTCACATTTAGCCCTAACTCATCTACCACTTGAAACATTGCTCTCTTTTTCCTACAATGTGCTATGATGATCACTCAAAATATTTTTGCTCAAAAAATTCCCTAATAGTGAAAAAAGTAATTCAATTACCATTGTGATCTTTGATAAATGGATACATATTTTGTATAGATTATCCTTGCATGGTTTGATCTTCAAATACAACAAAGTTTTGAAATATTTATACAGTAGAGGAAAGGTGTAGTATACAACAAAATGGCTAAAATGGCAATTTTTGGAAAATTAGCCATTTTAGCAAAAATGGAGATTTTTTGGAAAAAGTCGGGAAAAGTCAGGACTTTTTGGAAAAAGTCGGGAGTTTTTAGAAAAAGTCGGGACTTGCCATTTTTAGCCTGTGCGACTTGTGGGAAAAAGTCGCGACTTTTTAAAAAGTTGACAATTTTTCGGAGAGTTTTTCAACACTAATTGAATCAGCAGTATTAACATCAACCAATTTCACCCAATGTTACCAACATCGGCGATATATCGCAACATCGCGAGATATCGCAATGTCACCTCCTCGACGATAAAATCAGCAAACATCATCGCGAATTTTTAAACAACTTTTTTCAGTGATTTTTCACGAGTTTATCGACCGACATCGCGAGTCGAAGAGGAGACATTGTTTTCTGTGCATGGGCATGAAAAAAAGGGGTCAAAACATGGGTTTTATTTGGCCTTTTCCTGTCTTTTGGGCTACCTGCGAATATGCGCGTCGTGAGGAGAGTAGAACGTCGAGAGAGAGAGGAGACTCGAGAGAGCTAGGGTGTTGGAGTGTGGACTCATTGAGGAACGACAATGCTGGAGGGAGGAACGTCGCCGCCGATGTTGGAGGGAGGAGGAATGTTAGTGCTCGAGTATTAGAGGGATTAATAAAGTTATATATCTTCAATATTTCAAGATATTAACATTTTACAATTCAGTAAAATTAATTAAAATTATTGAATCTATTTAATTAGTTAAAATTAACAATTTCATCAATCCAAATTATAAGGATTAAATAATTTAAGCCACTTACAATCTTTCCTCCACTAGAGTTGTGGATGTCAGCATTGTACTACAGGAGCCTTTGCAGGAAGTCTCGAACGTCACTATAATAACCTAATCCCTCTAATACTCGAAAGGGGTAGAGGGAATCCATATTTTACTTTATTTACTTGATTTCATTGTATCTTGATTTCATTGCATATGAGATAGATTGACTGTATGTTTTTGGTGATTCATGAGTCGAGGACTTAGGATCTAGGACATGATTCCTTTATTATGTGTGACGTATCACTAAATGTCTTATACATCTTATATATCGGTTTTCTTTCCATACTCATGTGGCAATGTGTTAATTTGATGTTCTTGTTGCTTTAGATGTTTAGAAAATTGAAAATAATAAATATTTTTGTATTTTTTAAGTTTGTCGATATATTGCCGATGTTTGTCAATATTTTCGCCGATAAATCCGATAATTTCTTTTTCGACCCTTGGCAATATATTCGCCGAGACAATATTTGTAACATTGGTTTCACCATTCACAATCATTGGTACTAGCATCCAAATGGACCATTAATTTATTATCAAAACAAGAGTGCTAACCTCTAATTATTGCAGTGTTAGACGAGGACGCATTCCCCAAGGTTGGGGGCGTGCCCCCCTCGCTTCCCGCGCCCTCTAGCGAAGCGTTTTCCCTCGTCCCCAATTTGGTGTAACTTGAGGAAACGCAGTGGGGAGCTCGTCCCCATGTTTTGAAGCGCGTACCAGTGAAGTGGGGGGCTCCTAGGCGCTCCAGTAGTAATGGTAATATTAAATTCTTAAAGTAAAAGTGGTGTTTTCCTTATCTTTCATTTTCTATCATTTTACTTAAATTTTTAATATTACCATTTATTGTTTCGGGATGTTTGAGAGTGGTTCCAACCAATGTTTTAAAACTCGGAACCGGGAGTCAAACCGGTCGAGGGTCAACTCGAACCAAAACCAGAACCGGTAATGAACCGTAGCAATTTGATTCCAATGACTTGGACTTTAAAAAAATACATAAAAATTTTCAATTTTAATAAAAAAAGATAATTGATCCTTAAACACAGAATGTGAGAGTCCTTAGCACTTCTTTTGGCATCTGTGGTGAAAAATAACTGTGTAAACGAGAATGAAGGTGCCCACCGCCCACTATCTCGACCCCCAAGTTGTCTCCCTTTGTGTAACCATGTGCTACACTGTTAGCACCTCCACCATCGTTTTGGCACCCAATTTGCCTTCTGCAAAAGCAACACATCATGGGGAAGGAATCATAAGAGTCCTCTTCTTCGTCGGGGTTCGGGGAAGGAGTCGTGAACATGAATATGAACCTAGCCACCAAACTCAAAGACAAAGTCCCCGTGATAGAGGAAGAATGGGCAAATGCAATCGACCGTCATGGATATGCTTGCCTGGAATATGCCAACAATAGATTTCAAACAAAAACTTGCATAGACAATGGAAAGAATCCAAGTTTCAATCAAAAATTTGTTCTTATTTTGATTCAAAACCTTCACGAAAAAAATATATCAATACCAAATTAATCTAGAAGACTCGATCGGTTTTTGACAGGCTCGACCGGTTTGGACCGGTTCAATACCGAACCGGCCGGTTCAGGCATTAGGTCGGTCGGTTTAGTATTGAACCGGTCCCCGGACTGAGTTTTCTGTTGGTTCAATGTTGGAGATGTTCTGACCAATCAACCTGACCACTTCCAGTTTCGGTTGGACCGGTTTTTAAAACACTAGTTATAACCTCATCGGAGTTCATATGCAAAAAGTAGAATTTTAGATCCCATTCAAAATTCAACAGACTTAACAGTTTTCAGGATTTTAGGATTGCAACATTTCCACTCAATTTTATCATGTATGAGGTTAAGGGATTGTCATTTAATCAAGCACATCAACCTCTCCATGTACCTTGATGTTGGTGGTGTTAATTGTTGAATTCCTCTATCATAACCTTAATCAAAATGTACCCTTTAGTCAAGCAAAATCACTTATCAAGCATGGGAAATTTTTTCTAATTCAATGTTATTCTAATCCTTGGTTTAAGAAGTTTCATCAAAATTGTAGGTTGTTGAGTAATTTCCTTCGAGGATCAACTTCGATATTCAAGGAAGAGGCAAGGGATAGAAGCCTAGAGGAAGGGGGCACAAGGTGCTATTGATGAATAGGATCCCAATATAGGATTAATAGTTCACCCTAGCATAATTGTATGTTGGACTTGAAAGCCTCAAATAATGTGATGCCCTCTGGAATCATCAAGAAATAGGGTCCTCAGGTCACCTTTCCCCATTACAACATCTATGTCATGGATTCAAACAATGTTGAAGTGTGTTGAATCATTGAAGAATTAGACTGTATTTATAGGGAGCAACTTAAATTGTATTTACACAAGATGAATGGTTATTGCCAGGATTTATAATTTTTATATTTTTTTTTAATTTTTATGACCTCAACATCCCCCCTCCCCCCTAAATTTCCCTAAAATTTGGGGGCGGTATCCACACGTCCCCAATGCGCGTTTCCTCGCTCCCACGTCCCGAAAACTTGGGGGAACATTGGATTATTGTTTTGCAGATCTAAGTATAGGAGCAACAAAGAGCTAGGCTTGAAGGGACACCTCAAAAGGGCCTTTAGCACTTCGTTTTAGGTTTCAAGGAGGTGCTAGAAGGGAGAGAATGGCAAAGGAAAGGAGCGTTGACCTAGAGAAGGTAATGCTAGGGCTTAGGGGAAGGTATTTTAGGTCCGGTTTGGGACAATTCAGGACTGTTAGGATGCAGTAGTGAGAGGAAGGGCAGAAAAGGGGTAGGCTGAGGGCTAGGAAGAAGAGTTTAGGGCTAAAGGAGGGAGGTCAAGGCTTGAGGAGAATGATGTAGGTCAGCAAAGAGAGGTCACAACCCTTTAGGGCTTAAATTTTGCAAAAAAATATGTTTTTTGTAATTTTATGTGTTTCTTGGATGCCACAAATTTCGCCCTAGGGTTTCTAGGGCCTAAAATGGCAAGCTGAAATTATAGGGAGGGAAGCCGAAATTCTAGGGAGACCCAAAATCGAAAAAAATTATATCTTTTTTAGTTTCTAAAATTTTTCTAGATTTGTAGGGTTTTTTTGATATAAATTACAGACCTAAATTTAATCCTAATTCTACCATGAAATACAATTTTTACAAATGCAAATGCAAGAAAATTTGATAAAACAAGGGTTTTGATGGATGTAATCCTAACCTAGGCCTAGAGGAGAGGTGACCAGCCTCCCTCCTCCCTCCTGGATTGATTTCCTTCTTGTCTCTAAACTAGGGCTTCCCACAACAACCTCTATGGTTCGTTGTGAGAGCCTAACCTAGGGCAAACTTGGAGATCCAAGTCCAAACTAGGGAAAACCTCATCTACGGAGCGTTTTCCACCATGCAAAGTTGATAGAAAGCAAAAAAATAAGCCAGATTTAGAAAAAACGCAGCCCTAGGCCCACCATTCAACCATCAATGAAGCAAAATTAACCTACATTCACCAAGAAAGATAAAACATGACTTACTTGAGCTTTGTGTTATTCCAACAATTCTTAGCATCCAGCATGCATTAGCAAGACCTTAGAAAACATCCAAATTTGATCCACAAGCCAAAGAAGAAAATCATCCAAGAGGAGTGCATCACTTCCTAAAGCCCTAATTAGGGTAAAAGAGCAACATAATGTATTTTATCCCCTTTGTTATGATTTACAAATGAAGTGAGGAGGCTTATTATAGTCTTCTCAACTCACTTTTACAAAATAACTAGGCCAACATGCCAATAAAATGTCAATGTAAAAATATAACATGAAATAATATAAAATAATATAAAACAAGGGTAACTTGGGGCATTTTCCCCCCAAGTTACCATAACTGATGAAAATGACTAAAACTGAACAAATGGCTTCAGTCTAAAAGATGGAGTGAGCAGGGGGAGACGCCAAGCCCCATCTAACCCCAATAATGTTGATAAACCCTCACGTCCCCCCTCAAACAAGCATGACAGCCTGGAGGCTATAATGACATCATCACTGAGAAGGCCCCAAGGAGAGAGGGCATTGTGTTGGAAAGAGGCCAGGAGGGGTTCATGGAGTTGACTGAAATAAGAGGCAAATGCCTCTAAGTGGAATGTCGTCACTTGTGTAGAAATCAAGTAGGGGGTCATGTGACCCAATGACCTGCCCCTAGGAGCACTGGACACCAACCCCAAGGTTAAAAACCCCAACAAAGGGAAGTCAGCAACACCATTAAGCCATAATACTCCTAAAGACAAAATCAAGGGGTCCGACCATAATCATCCCTCAAAAAATGCTTATAGCACCTCCATCCTGGGCTTGAAGAAGAAAAAAACGACCCCTCTCCCTAGGCAGACATCTAGATTCTAAAGTAAGCTGGTACAAGTCAAGCGTAAAAGGTAACCAAAGAAAAAATTGATTAAAATGATGAACGAAAGAGAGCAGAAAGGAGCTGAGAGCTTGGGAACTTTGGGTTGTGGAGTCTGCTTTGGTAGAGAGTGGAGGGACTAAGTTCTTCCAAAAGAGCCTGAAGATATGGAAGTGTCGAGCTAGATCGACCATTCCTTCTAGCAAGCTCACCTGCAAAGCTTAAACAATACTGCAACCAACACATCAAATCTGGCATTGCCTACACATTAGGGATCAAAAAAGCATGAATATAAACTAATAGAACATCCACTTTCTAAATCACTATGTGTATGAGAATAAAGAGTAAATTAAGTAAACAAACTTGTTTCACTCTCTCCTACTGATTAGTAATAATCTTTCAAAGGACCATACTTCAGTGATAAAAGAAACAACATGAAACTAATATAGGTTTACCTCATAAGAGCAACCATTATCATCCACACATTAATTCCATACACCAAAGATTTGCCTCCAAAGCCTTCTTGTTTCGAATGAGTAATACAAAACAATGACAAAGCATGAGCAGCCCTTTGGTCCTCTGACCATGAGAAAGTAAGAGGTCAAGCCATGCTTAAAAATGAAAAGAGAGCACAAAACTCCAATGGGGCGAATTTGCCAAGTGTAGAAGAGAATGAGTGAAAGGGGGGTGAATTTGAGTTAACTGAGCTTGATTGTGAGTGCTTGGCGCTAACTGGAGTTGATTCCCACCTAAAAAATGCGCCCCCACTGCAATGGTGACACCTCCCACACAAGAAATGCGCCCTCCTTTCGATGAATGCGCCCTCTTCTAATGAAGATCTTCAATCTCATCAATCTCATGATGAATCAAAAGCTTGGTTCCTTCCTTAACTGAGATCACCCCAAACAAATTTCCCTAATTTATAGAATCATTATTTTTCCTTTATTTTGTCTTTTTGGCCATTTATTTGGTCTTTTTTGTCATTTTCAAGAGAATCAAATTAAATGATATATTCACTAATTTGACTCTCAAAGTTGGTTTGGGGATATGTGGGTGCTCTTAGTTAGAAAACGAGAACCCCAATGGAAAATTCCACCTCCTAACAACATTTGTATGACTTTTACTTTTTTACATTAAAAACATTAAAAAATGCCCATTTTACAGGAAAAAATTTTATTTGCGGAAAACTAAAAAACCCTAAGGGGGGCCTAATACATATTTATATGACTCAAAAATGATGACTAGCATGGTAATATACATTGACACTTAGACTTTAATAACCTCCTAAGGCCTAACCACCAAGATGAATACTCCATCTTTGGAGGTTTGAGCAAAAAACTCGAAAATTATAAGTCGATGAAGAACAACATATAATTAAGAAAGCAAAAACACTTTGGAGTAACGTATTGATGTCTAAGTCCTAGGAAAGCCAAGTTTGTTACATAAAGTCTTCATGCTACGTCAACTTATTACAATTTCCCCAGGGGGTATGAACATGCAAAAATTTTGAGAAGGGCCAAAATGGCCTACATGGACTTCTGAACACTGGTAATGAACAAGAGACTTGTTCAATCTTTGTCGGCGCATTGAAAGTCCAACTAAGCACAACTTAGGTGGTAGCATCTAGCTCCAACTACGGGACATGTGCTCAATCTAGTCTTTAGGCAAGGAGAGGATGCGAGAATCCCATAATCTCTGCTTTCTATAACCTGTAAGAACAACTCAACTTGACAAGCCAACCTTAGTAGCACAAGTTCTTGTAAAAGCCAACGAAAACATAAGTTGTTTTATTCAAAGGAGCAAATGAAACTAATTAATGAAAGAGAGTATTATTCCTAAGTACTGTTATCACATATACATTTTGTAGTCGGGTTACCATGATGCAACATACAAACTTATCTCTTGTTCTATTCCAAGCTACTTTTCACATGGGGTTTTAGCATGGATCAATACAACTTCAGCCATTCCAGAGCCTTGTTCATCAGATTTCCTTGCCAAGACTGAGATTCATGAGTCCATTGAGATGCTTTCGATGACGACCTAGTTCATTTCAGCAGAGCAGCAGACCATAGTCGATACACACAGTTACAGAGGGGCCGTATCAGTTGGAGACGGGTATATATGGTGAGATCAGGTATATGCTTCTTTGGTTTAGTTTTGCTCTATGATGTGTGTCAAACACCTATGCTTGTCATGTCAGGATGATTATGGTGACCTATGCTTATATTGTACTAATGTTTGAACTTGTGCCATGACTAATCAAAGAACTTGCTATGAAGACTATTGTTCATGCCATGCTTGTACAAATAGTAAACCCTAGTGCTAGGTTGGTCTCATGTGTCACTTGTCCCCACCCATCCAGTTCATCCATCTTGAAATTCATCCTATGACTTAGACTGGTTAAGACTTGTGAGATTGAAGAACTTTTCCCCATCTTGACCCCTGTACATGATAGACTCCATGTTGATTATGTGTCTTTGGCTATGAAGTACGTGGTTTGGCCAATGTGGTTGGGTCCACTGGGAAGTTCTCCTTTAGTCCTCAAAAGAAGTGCTCCACCAAACAGTGTTGCTAAACACTAAAGCATCGGAACACATAAAAGCTATATCTAAATGATGCAAAAGTATAAATGTTTTAAGAGGTAGTAAGTGGCCAAGGGGTCGAGCACTCATTCTTTGTATAATGTAAGGCTCATCTGCCCTCCACAGGGGCAGCAGGGAGAGGAAAACCCGTCGGGGGTATGGATTGCTCGCTCACAGCGGGTCTAGGCCTTAGTCATTTACTGGAGCCCAGATGGCTTTCCAGGGCACCTGCTCTTGTAGGATGACTACTATCTTATGTGAAATGTGAAATGTATTGATAAAAGGTTAATGGTCAAAGGATGAGCACTCACTCTTTGTATAGTGTTCGACTCGTTTTCCCCCACATGGAAATAGGGTGAGACTAGCCTGCAAAGGTTGTGTCTTTGTCAATACTGGAGCCCAGAAGGCTTCCAAGGCACCTGCCTTTGAAGGTTGACCTATGTTGCAAATTAGTGTAAAGGAAAACTTGCTAGAGTCTGAAGGAAACAAGCCCAAGTACTTTATCCACTTGTGAGACACCTCCATCCCCTATTGTTATCTGTCATGTATATGTCACTTTGGTTGAGTGTAATGGTTGTCATTCAAAGAGATCACAAAGTCAAAGTTAATCAAAAGTCATTGCCCTTTGATTTAGCCTTTGTTTCTCATCCTAACCCAGCAGTAGCACATTGTTTACACTTTGTAAGTATGGCATGAACAAGCAGACTTCCAGAAGGTTCCAAGATTTTTCAGAAGCACGGGTATATCTTTTACTATTATTATTATCGTCACCATGATTATGAATAGCATTGAGTTAAGCCTGGTTTTGATATACACCATTGGAGCATTTCTTACCCTGGATGTTTACAGGATCATATTGATGCAGTATCTCATCTTCATTTAGGATACTTTGACCTGGTCAACTTAATTGACCAATTCAAGCACGGTTCCCAAGGCAGTGACTCAGAGAACAACATGATCTATATTTGTTCCAGATATGCCCAGGACCAATACTGCGGTTTTAGTTTTGAGAGTTTAGCCCCGGTTCTCCTGATAAGTGATTATTATCACTTTATTATTAGCCAAATGATCAAATTTTATTACAGATGGCAGTGTGTTTGGTCCTCCTAGAGCAGTACAGTGTTCCAAGGGGTATAAGTAGTCACTTATACCATTCTTTTGTGTCTCTAGATCATTCAGAGCAGTCAGTTTTCCCCAGTTCTCATCCTGGACATAGTTATGGTGATTTTATCATTTCCAAGAGATTGTACTAGCAAAAATGAACTAGGAACTTCACTGAAAAAATCGATTTGACTCTTGAGTTTTGCTAATGAGTTGATGATTTGATGATTGGCATTGTTGTCTTTTTGTACTGAGCTTGCTTCGGGATAGATCTTGTATTTTTCCTTTACCCATTCATCTGCAGGATGAAGGAGGCACGCTAGGGAGGACGCAGTTGTGGGGAGACTCACCCTATCTCTGCTCTCGAGTGTCTGGTTCAGGGAGTAACTCTTTCTTTATGATTTTTTGTTGCTCGTCCTTTCTTTATTTTGCAGATCTCGTTGGTTTTCCTTACCATTTGTTTTTCTCTGGATTGGCAAGTTGAAGGAGGCGCTAGGGTCACTGGTTGAAGCTTAACTCCATCAAGATCGTTCACCGGAATACTCATTTGATCAAGAAAGCAACATTCTTAATCATCTCGAAGGTCATCTACAAAATCCAGGTACGTTTCCCAAGTAAGTTCCACTCCGTTTAATTTCTGCATGTAATGCCCATCACTACTTTTACTGAAAAACCCTTCATTAGAATTAGGAAAAACAACCGAATCAATTTGCACTGGGAATCTGCAAATTCGACAATCTGAGTTTGTCGGCCATCCCCCAAAACCTCTTCCTCCTCCTAGGCGTCATCATTGGACTCCATCTACCCATCTCCATGCACTGATCACTAGAGGAGAAAACGCCCTCTCTGCCCTACTAGTCAGTTTTCCCTTGTTTCTTTTTTTGGTTTTTCTTGGATTTTGTACTGTTGAATCTTTTATCCAAGTAGGTGTGTTGAAAGCCTAAATTCTCCGTATCAATCTCCTCCTGGTATTTTCTATATTTCTGCTTAAATCCCCCCAGGGTCCCGAGTATTGATCATTTGAACAAACACACCAACCCTAGATCTGATTTAAACCCATTAAGTCATTGATCCAATTCATTCGAGTAACATTTCTATAATCCTTAAGCACCCATACTTGAATATTCCTTAACTTGTGGATTATCCCTCAAAATCTAGGGTTTCTAGCTCTCACCTTACGTATTCACATTTCTTGGCTTGATCTCATGATTAGTTGTAGATCAATCCTTTCAAGATATGATCGGGTTTGCCCCATTGTCACTTGGGCATTCAGTGGCATAAAGTGAAGGAACCCTTAACTAGCGTGACAACCATCCATCTTTTGGGGGTTAGGATTTCCGTAGGTCACAGCTTTGGTTCCCCGTCCCCTCTGCCATCCTGTATTAGATCTCTATATCGGGGCAACTACATCCATGATAACAAGTACAAAAAAAAATGAAGAAAGTAAATGCTCACTTTAAGGAGCTTGTTTTCCTACTCTAAGCATGATAAACTAAACATTTTAGGTAAAATCTGTTAGTTTTTGTACCTAGGCAGATGTTCCCTAGGTGACTTTTATTTTTGCCTAAGTCACTTAGAAGAGGGGAAAAGGTGACCCTCACATTAAATGTCACTTAATGAGACTTTATAAACATAAAGTCACTTTTTGATTAATTTAAGTGGGTGAGTAATTTTATTTATGAGAACTAAATAAAAGGGATTTTTACTCTCAATGAATCTCATCCATTGGATTGGATCTTTTTCCACTGTTGGATTAGAGACCCACTTAGGGTTAAACAAAAAGGCTGAGGGAGGCAAAAAGACATTCACTTTTTCATTTTTCATGAGAAGGAAGAGGAGCTGAGAGAGGAGGTCGAGACTGAGAGCAAGGGCACGATTCCCAAGGAAATTAATGCACAGAAATCGAGGAGTACAGGAGCAATAAATATTGGCACAGAAATCGAGGTGTTTATGCACAGGAATCGAGGAGGAGTACGGCCAGCATTTATTACTGTACAGCTACATTTTATTTGCACAGAAATCGAGGTAGAGTACGACCTGTTTGTTGTTGTACGGTTGCATTTATTACAGCACGGGTTTCAAGGTATTTTCCAGCACAGAAATCGAGAAGATTAAGTTTGTACGGCCTGCATTTATTGCTGTACGGACGGCATTAAATTTGCACTGTTTTCGAGGGTACGGACAGCACAAAAATCGAGGGTACGGCCCTGCATTAAATGTTGTACGATTTTGCACAGAAATCGAGGTCAGTTTGTGAGTGTACGGCCTGCATTTATTACTGTACGGTTGGCTCAGAAATCGAGGTGTTGTTCATGCACAGAAATCGAGACTGTCTGCTGCTGGTCAAAAATCTGGGTTGAGATAAGTTGGAATTTTTTACTGTAAATTTAATGTCTGATTTTTGCTGAAGAAAATAATAAATCTCTCTCCTCTCTTTGACTGGTTTTCCCCGTGGGGGTTTTTCCAGGGCTTATTTGGCCAAAAATCTCTGAGTCAAATTTATGGTGTGACTATCCATATTTGTTTTTCAGCCTGTTAATATTGTACTGTGTGTTTAAAATTGTTCAGTAAATTTTTTAAGTAACTTACAGCCAATGCAAAACCAGCTGTAAGTGAAAAACACAAAAATGTTCATTTAAACCAGCAAGCAGTAAAACCCAGAATTTTCTATATGGTATCAGAGCTTGGGGGCTGAAAGCAGTGATTTTTGCAGACACACAGTAATTTCCAGAACTCAGAATTTTTATTATTTTACTTCTGTCAGTGAGCAGCATTTTGTTTGGTTGGTGAAGAGATGGCTACAGGACTTAGATTGGAGCATAGGTTGGATGGGACAGGGAATTTTGTGCCGTGGAAGGCCAGAATTTTGCTGTTACTTGAAGAGAATGAGCTATGGCCGGATGTAGTGAGGAACACTACGGCAAATCTGATTACCATTCCTACATCTACTGATGCAGCAGCCCTTTCAGCCTTCAACAAACAGGACTATAGAGCTAGAAGGATTATTCTTGATGCGGTTAAAGATCACATTATCCCTCACATTTCAGGTAAGGATAGGGCACATGAGATGTGGACAGCCTTAACCAGCCTGTATGAGAGTTCTAATGAGAACAGGAAAATGGTTCTCAGAGAAAAACTCAAGAGCATAAAGATGAATGGGGGTGAGGGAGTCACAGCTTACCTTACTAGGATTTCTGCAGTTCGGGATGAACTTGCAGTGGTTGGGGAGAAGGTTGCCCCTACAGAGCTTGTCCGCACCGCAGTGAATGGGGCTTCAAAGTCCTGGGGTGCTTTTGTGCAACCTATAGTGGGCAGAGAGAACCTACTTGACTGGGAGAGACTTTGGGATGACTTTGTGCAGGAGGAGACCAGGAGAGGTCTTGTACAGGGTAGTACTTCTCAGAGAGGGGCTGATGATGAGGATGTGGCTTTGGCAGCCAAGGGTAAGAAGAAGAAGGGTGGGGCCAAACAGCACCAGCAGCAACAGCAAAGTGGGCAGAAGAAGGACTTGAGTAAAATCAAGTGCTATGCTTGTCAGGCGTTTGGGCACTATGCCTCACAGTGTCCAAGCAAGAAGAAGAAGAAGGGACAGGGACAGCAGACTGCAACCTCAGCAGAGGTTGATGAGTTTAGTGTTGCATTTCAGAGGGAGTTTTCCCTTTATGCTGGACAGATGGAGAGAGAGAGAGTCTCTTTAGCCACCAACATAGATATGGATATAGACAGTGAGCATTCTTTGTTGGCAGGACATCAGGGGGGTCCATCCACCTCTTCTACTTGGTACATTGACAGTGGAGCCTCGAGCCACATGACTGGAGCTCGAGAGGTGTTCTCAGAGTTATCTGACACAGGTAGAGATGTGGAGGTTGTCCTTGGAGACAACACCGTTGAGAGAGCTGTTGGTCGGGGGACCATCACATTTCAGAGGGAGTCGATGAGTCCCATGACTCTGCGGGATGTGTTGTATGTCCCTGGGCTGAAAAAGAACCTTGTATCAGTTTCCACTATTGAGGACAGGGGTCTTGGGGTGTGCTTTTCAGATGGGAGAGTACAGGTGTATCCCAAGGCCACAGGCATGTCCAGTGCCATGGATATTGGAGTTAGGTGTGGAAAGCTGTACAAGCTATTGTTTCAGCCACAGTGTGCCTTAGCACATAGCAGCAGTAGTGAGCTTTGTGAGCTCTGGCATCGGAGGATGGCCCACCTTCATCACTCAGCTCTTAGATTGTTGAGGAGCATGGTTACAGGTTTACCAGATTTCAGCCCTGAGCAGGGGGATGTGTGCAGAGGGTATGCTTTGGGAAAGTACACCAAGACTGCTTTTCCGAGCAGTGACACGAGAGCTGCCAGGGTGCTTGATCTTATCCATACTGATATATGCGGTCCCATGTCATCACGGTCTTTTACAGGCTTTGAGTACTATATCAGCTTTATTGATGACTACTCCAGGAAGACCTGGATCTACTTCTTGAGGAGCAAGAAGTCCGAGCTTGTGTTGAGAGTCTTCCAAGGGTCCAAAGCCCTTGTGGAGAAGCAGACAGGGAGAAAGATCCGGATGTTGAGATCGGACAATGGGGGTGAGTATACCTCCAAGGAGTTCGATGCATTCTGCAGTCAGGAGGGCATTCAGAGACAGCTGACGGTTCCTTATACTCCTGAGCAGAATGGAGTAGCAGAAAGGAAGAACAGGTCGATTGTGGGGGCAGCCAGAGCGATGCTCCATGATCAGGGGTTACCTTTCTTTCTTTGGGCTGAGGCATGTAGTACCGTAGTTTATCTGCAGAACAGGAGTCCTCACAGGGCAGTGGGGAGCAAGACTCCTGAGGAGATGTATTCGGGCAAGAAGCCTGAGGTGAGCCACTTTCGCATATTTGGCTCGATGACTTACTCTCACGTCCCTTCTAAGAAGAGGACGAAATTTGATCCCACAGCAAAGAGAGGTATCTTTGTGGGATATGACGAGACTTCGAAGGCCTATCGGATTTACTTACCTTGCTCGCGGAAAGTTGTTGTCCGCCGGGAAGTAAAGTTTGATGAGGAGAGAGCCTTCAGGAAGTCCAGAGAGTTAGAGCAGGGGGAGACACCAGCTCCCACACCTCAGTTGGTACAGGCTTCTTCGATGCAGCTTACAGGTCCACAGGTTTCTAGAGGGACTGGATCACAAGGTACAGGCACAGTGTCGACAGGTTCAGTGATTCAGGTGGCTAGCACTTCAGGGACAGGTTCAGGGACAAGTTCAGGTTTGAGTCCTCAGATGACGGGATCGTCAGGCACAGGTTCATCAGTTACTGGTCCTCGGGGTATTGGACCTTCAGGTACAGGGACTTCGTCAAATGAGGAGGAGCAGCCTTCAAGGAAGAGGAAGCCTAAGTGGCTTCAGGAGACCTTGAAGGAAGCAGAGGCTTTTGGTAGGCCCCAGGAGAGGATCAGGTCAGTA
>LPNX011073869.1:113225-131494 GCA_001517045.1 Pseudotsuga menziesii | reverse complement strand
GTTTCAGTTCATCATCGAAATTGGCATACGGAATTGGTCAATGCTCTTTGGGCAGATAGAGTAACTCCAAAAGCTACGATAGGTAATTCACCATTTTTCTTAGTGTATGGGACTGAAGCCATTCTTCCACCAAATTTTTTTTTGCCTTCCTTACAGTTAGCTCAGTCTGTTCAAGAAGAAGAATGTCCAGCAATGGAAAAACGAATCAATGCATTGTTAAAATTAGAAGAAGACAGGGAGAAGTCAAAACAACACTTTAATAAACATCAACAGATTGTAAAGTCATGGTTTGACCAATCTTTCAGTTCAAATCGTGATTTTCAGGTAGGAGACTTGGTCTTAAAATGGGATAAAGCTCATGAAGATAAGGGTGATCATACTAAATTTCAAAAATTATGGTTAGGTCCCTTTGTTATTTCTGAAAAAATAGGTCCAAGTACCTTTCGATTGCAAACACTTGAAGGACAGTCCGAGACATTCCCTGTGAATGGACTGATTCTTAAAAAATATTTCTGTTGATAGTTTAATGTCTTAAAATGTATATATTTACTTGCTGTTTGTAAATAATTTGTATTTCTTGTATATAAACTAGCAAACTGTATATAAATCAAATTTCTGTCAAAGTCAAAGATTTCAGATTGTTGAAATGTATGTATATAACCATTCTTTAGACATAAATATGTAATTAATCATTGTAATTAATGTAAATAAATAAGATCAGTTTACTCTTTAGTTTTTTAAATTTTGATTTTAGATTAAAATCTTTTAAAATTTGTTCAGATTAATAAAAAACTCTTGAATTTGTGAAAGACTTTCGTTATTTCTATTTTATAAGTGTTTCTCGGATTTTTCTTCATCTGGTTATTTTCCTAAATAAGGATTGTTTATTATATATCTTTTTCGAAGCTTGTACTTTTGAAAAATCTTTATAGATCTCTATCATCAGTCTTAGAAAACTTTTATCATTTGAGAACTGTCTAGCATCTGTTCCAATCAATAAAAGCTAAAGTGAGAGACGGAAGGTCTCAGTAATGAGCCGGTCCGATCAGAATCACAAATATCACTGGTATGGCATTATTAGGAAACTAGTAATGGATTTTGGTTTTGAAACCAAAAGATAAGGGTCTCATCACGAGCCAGTTGATTCATTTTCTAGTGATATTAATGACTGACATTATCATTTGGTTACCACGCCTGGTAATGATCTCTCATTTTGTAACAAAAGAAGAAAAATAAAGAAAATTGCAATAAAAAAAATAAAAACATAACTTTTGTCTGAAGAATAGGAGGTCTCAGTAATGAGCCGGCCTAATCATGATCATCAGTGTTGCTTGGAATAACTTCATTTCTGATCACCAGGGTGATGGCTTTTGATTTTAAATTAAAAGACAGGAGATCTCATCACGAGTCGACCTGCTTATTTCAAACAACTCTCGTGAATGATACTATCACATTGGGACACCAAACCCAGGTAGTAGTCTTCAGATAGAATTATTGTTTTGAAAAGAACAGCAAAATCAAGAAACAAGAAAAATATTATGCTATGGAACAGGTTCTAGATAGTTTTCAGAAGAGCAGTATTCTATGCTGATGGTAAGATCATTTTTACTAAGAAGTACTTGTTTCGATGAAGATATTTGTAAGCCTATCTCTGAATCAAGTGTTTGTTTCAAAAGATGAAATATTTCTGAGTTATACTTATGAATCTGAATAAATAAAAGTTTGACATGAATTAATAATTTTGATTATTTTTAACAGATTTCTAAGATTTCTCTTTGATCATCTTCTTTAAGCAGAGATAACTGGTTCACCCAGGTCGTCGCCATTTGTTGGCAGCCAGCAACAACCTCTTCATTTCTTGATAAAATGAAGAGAGATCAGCTCTTATATGATTTATCAAATTAAAATTATAAAAGAGAACCTTCAGAATCTTTGATTCTGAAGGTGTTCTCAATCAAAGAGAAAGTGATTTAATGATCTCAGAGCTGAAAGAAATTTAGTTATAAAACTTGGCTTTTAAATTGTCAAATAAGTTTCATTCATTTTGTTATATTATTGAAATCATCATAAGTGAATTGATGTGACTTAAAAGATTTATGCCAAGAGAAATTTCATAAAACACATTATATGTCAAGTAGGGTATTATTAGTCCTTAGACTAAGAGAATTTCAAAAATTAACCTTATATAATACCCTATTATGAACATTGTAAATATCATAGTTAATGACTAGATGATGTTTGTATATAAAACTTTTACATATGGTATATATCCTATATGAGGGTCTAATGTGTCAATAAGATGTTTAATGTTGTACATATATATATAGCTTTGTACATATACATAGAATAAACATTAAGTTAACCATTTGAATAAAACATCGTTTAACATTAGAATGTGATTTATTAAACCTAATACCACTACGTAACATTATAAAACAGTGATGATTGTTTGGGTGAGCTAGCCGTGCAATAAATCAATGGTTAATCAATAAACGTTTTGGGTTGATGAGCTGGTATAAAACGTGGTCTCTACCTTTGATAGAGTCGACATTTGTATGCATCTGGTAACGTCGACTTGACAGTGTTAAATGCTCTAGGTCGTTTCAAGTGATGCCATTGTACTTGTTAATTATGAACCTCCGTAAATCATCAACGGCCATAATAATGATTTTTATCAGGCTATGTATCACTGGTTCGCCAACTTAAATAGTAATCACTAACAGACGTGGTTAAACGTAGGCAAATTAACGCAAGCAACGGTATAGCGTGATATTTATCACTGCTTGAATTCCGCTAAGATGGCGGGTTCAGAGATTAGACTTCCAGTCAGAACTGAAGCATGTGAAGGTTTTCTATCATCTCACTCGTATGGATACCTATTCCCTCTATTTTCATTTCTCCATTCGTCCCACAACGAAACCCGGAAGGTGCTGGAGAAACCATGTCTCCTCTGAATCGCTTTGAGCATGCGGCATGTGAACTGATTGAAGCTCACGAGGAAGCTGCCCAGAAGTTTGAGAAAATGGGATGGACACATTTCTTTCGAAGCTTTGATGGTCATCACGTAGAGATTACTAATATGTTTGCAATAAGCTTTGAAGATGACAGGGTGCGAATTGGGGGTTTCGAATTCGTTATTAACGAAGACAAAATTGCTGAAGCCACAAAGCTTCCACAGGTTGGGGAATGTTGGTTTAAGGGCATGATAGTTAACAAGAAGAAATGTATGGCTCTGTTATTGCCGTTACCAGACAAAGTTAAGCTGAGGACAGGCGTGCCTGTAAAATTCTTGAAGCCTGAATGGAGAGTGTACTATGAAATTCTTGTAAGGTATGTGACATGCTGCGGGCGCTATTCCCATTTGCATTTGTATCATTTGCGGTTGTTGTTAGCAGTTAAGGGGTGCAAACTTAATTTGCCCTTTTATCTATGGAAAATCCTNTGTACTATGAAATTCTTGTAAGGTATGTGACATGCTGCGGGCGCTATTCCCATTTGCATTTGTATCATTTGCGGTTGTTGTTAGCAGTTAAGGGGTGCAAAATTAATTTGCCCTTTTATCTATGGCAAAGCCTTAAGAAGATGGCGCAGTCAGTTAGAAATTTCAATAACCCTGACTGTAGTTTGTGTCATCATGGGTTAATCAAAATTATCTTGCAATTTCAATTAGCTGCTAGAGGTGTGTCATGGGATAAATTCTTAGCTGACTGTAATTTGGGGCCGACTCAATACTGGCCTAATTCTGCTCCACGAATTCGTCGAAGACGAAAAGACATAAATTCAGAAGGTAATAGTCCAGATATTAAGGAGGCAGAGAATGTTAATACGCCCGTAGATAATGAGGGTAATGGATGTGCTGATAGGGTTTCAATCCCTTGTGATTCTAGAGAAGGGTTGGATAAACCCGAACCCAAAGAAAATAACGATAACCCTATAAAATTAAAAGAGGAATTAGTTGAAGATGAAAACAACAAATCTACTGAATATGATGAACAATCCATGAATATGCTGAACCATTTGGCTCAGGTTTGTTGCGACAGGGAAGGGTTAAGTTATGAAAACCTCTCATTTTCACGTAGAATTACTAGGAGCATGCATAATCTGTATGCAACTCCTGGATATAAGCCTGATCCACAGGTTTCAAAATGCACAGCTACTGAACCAACAATTGTGAATATTGAGGATGATATCCTGATGTCTACCCCTAACACGATGGATATAGGGAATTCTGCGACTGGGCAAAGGAATGATGTGCAATCGGGCGAGGTTAAGGGTAATCAACCAGAATTAAATATGAACACTGTAGATGATGAACCATTGTAAAATCAACCTCCTGACAGTCCTCGCTCTCCTTGTGTACATGAAGAAGATGAAACTCTGCAACAGGCGTTAGGAAATGAGCATAAGGATAAAATCACAGAATTTAAAGGAAGGCTTAAACAATGTCTGTCTAGTACGGCGTTACTGGAAGAAGAAAATAAAAATTTCAGAAAAGAATTGTTAGACTGGATCGATAGATGGAAGAAGGCAAATATGAAAAAGAATCAATACAAGAAATCCAAGAAATCAATATTAAATACAAATCAGTTGTTACTGGAGAGAATTGAAAAGCAAAATGTTAAAATCATAAAGCTGAAAGATAAACTGGCCGAAGCCAGAAGAGTAGTCTCTCTTCATAAATAAGTTTTGTTCTTCTCTCTTACAGCGCAGCATATCAGGTAAAGTTAATTTGATTTCACATGCCTGTAAAATCGGAGATTTTACAGGCATGTATTTATAATTTTTAATGTTTCAGTTAACTATGTTAAACTCGATTTAATACGCTGTGTTTAATGCAGGGAATCTCATTATCAAGTTTTCTTCCAGAAGCGCAGGACGTGGTTATACAATGGCATGTGGATGTGGCTGATTCGTACCAAAGGGAATTTTATCAATGATCAGGCAGTTTATGTGATACCTCGACTCAGGCTAGTCGATTTCTATTTCTAGTAATAGGTGTAAATAGATGCCTTTTTGGTTAGCTGTTCCTATAATGTGGCAAACAGTTTTTACTGCAAAACCAACTTTTAGTAGTATTTAAGTGATGAGTTTTGAAGAACTCAGGATGGATGGAGTGTGAAATAAACTTATTTGAAATATATGTTATTACTAGTCTTTCATCATATTTGAAGCTGAAGCTATTATATGAGTAATACTGGACATCTGCAAATGATACTGTGACTGGTATTTCATTTTTGGATTTTATATACTTATATTTAAGTCTGTTCTCTTTTTGTTTATATATAAACTCTGTGTGCTGTGACACATTGATGTTTCAAAATTTGTTACGCTTTGTCATCTCAAGTTAGTTTCTTTTGGATAAATGTTTCATTATGATTATGTTTATTAGTGTGTTCACTATAAACATTAGTGGTAATGAGATGCTTTTCTGTTTATTTAAATTTTCATTTGTATGTTAACAGTGAATTTTAAATAAACATTATTCCTATTTCAAATGACTGTCTTGATAATTAATTATTGATCAGTTTTTAGGAATTGAAAGTTGACTGTGTGTTTATTAGTTAAGTTTCATTTCTACTTAACAGAATAACTTTTGTTATGATTTAAATATGTCTGTTTAGATCACACTTTAGTGTTCTGTTGTTGATTAATAATTAATATAGTTTCAAACTTGCTCTCAGCTGAGATAGGATTAATTAGGATAGATAGATTAGTTAGTTTTAAATTTATTTTATTATTTTATAAATTAGCACTGTTAAATCATTCTATATACTTTAAGTAAGTTTTCATATTTAGAAAACTTCCCAAAAAATCAGAGTCTTTCCTTAAGAAAGAAAACTTAGGACATTTTAGGTATTTAGGTAGAATAGGATTTGATTAGGTTAGATTTTGCTGGTTTTAAGTTCTCCTTAAGAGACAAACTAGCTGGTAGCAGGACCACAACCTGCGAGGTTTTGTTAAACCAAACACACCGGACGCTGCTCTAAGCCGATTGTGTGGACAAAATCTCCTTATTGACTCTGATTCATAAAATCAGGCCAACACATCCTTAACTTGATCTGGTTGAAATTCAAATACCATGACTTACTCTTACTCAAAGATGTTTGGGATGAGCCTTACGATTCAATCCTAATGGGGCATGGTGCCCCAATTAAGAATATTCCTAAACATTGGGCAAGTGGGTTAGACCAATCTAGATGATTGGGGCTCATCAATATGCCTCATTTCGAGTGACTAAATGAAGCCCATGTGTGTGTTAATAAAATTTCAGCCCATTTTCACAGGGGGATGCTTTGGTTGAATACGCCCATCCCTATTACAGTAGACTTAATTGTGAGCATTACAGGCTTTCCAAAGGCCAGGGAAGATCCAACGCAGTATATCCGTGAGGGGGATACCAACAAGAAACTTGCTAAGCAGCTGAAGAAGCGCTTTGGCCTATAGTGGGATGGTTGTTCCTACTGTATTGATAGCATCAACTCACAAGTGCTGTGTATTGGTGCATGGATTCTGGAGAGTAAGGCTGTTCAGGGAAATTGACCAGTCCAATGTAATTCGGGTGTTGTCGCATGCACCTAGAAATGTGCTGAGGGAGTGTAGATGAATTGGTCATTGTTTTTGCTGAACCAATTGCTAGAATATGCCCTTGCTGCTCAGGATGGGTGGCCATTTTCATATAGTTGGCTCTTGATTCTCATTGTGCTAGTTATCTAGATGGAACCCGAATACTGCCAACCAATGGCGGTTGATGCGGTGAAGGTGTGCTGAGGCACACGATATCAAAACTTATGGTGGGTTGAAGAGCCTAGTCAACAGGTGGATTGTACCATTCACTTTTGGCTCTATTGGGAGTCACTGTAAGTTTCCACCATTGCCATTCCCTGAGTACCTCTTTAGGCAATGGCCAAGTATTAGCGTCTAATTTGGTTTTCCATTGGGTCCCATTCTGTTTATGTTTAGGAACATTGATATCCCAACTAGAAGTGGCTACCTTTGGCTTACAAAGTCAGGAAGTAAGAATTCGATGCTATTGTTCAATATTGGCTGATTGAATGGCACAACCCTATGATTCAGGAGGAACTATCTAAGGAGCCACCACCTGATGCCCCAGAAGATCATACCCAGAAGGAGCTAAGTATTCATGACTCTAACAATGAGTCGATGATGGACTTAGAGGATGCAACACGACCCATGTGGGAGGAGAATCACACCAAATGGCACCAAGAATATGAGGTGGGAAGTGGTATCAGGTCGGGGATGGAGGACCAACTATACCGGCTTATAAAAGTGGTCATCGACTCCTCTACGACTAAAACAAAGGCGATTCGTGAATCCAACCATGAAGAATTTGTTGTGTTAAGAGATAAATTAAATTCCATTTTTTATATTGTTTCTAGGCATACATCTGTGAGACCTATAATCTAGGATGTCTCCTGAATCAGCACTGAGCCCCAGGCTAGGAACATGCAAGTTCCCCTGACTGTGATCGACGTAGGAAATGAGGAAGTACACCAGTTGCTGCAACTGATCCAGAGTGTGACTTTGGATCTAAACAAGTTATTTGCTACGACATTGGTGGAGTTACAGTGCACTGTCTCCTTGGAATTGGCATACTAATAGCAAGAGCTAACTGAGGGATATGTTCAGTCACAGAGTGTAGTTGAGAAGTTGTAGAAAGAAGCAGAGGAGTTGCATCAAGTCTAGGTGTAGCTGGCAGAAGAAAAAGTATGGGAGATAGATGCCTTGAAGGTAATGCAGGATGCACTGTAGTGAAAGGCTACCGAGGATATTACTGAGCTAAAGAGGGTGCAAGATCATTTGATTATTGAACAAGCGCATCTTTGTGCCATATGTGATGAAGTCGAGCAAGCTATTTTGGAGGCCTTCCAGCACATTTTTGAGAGAAGGGGCGAGCTCACCCCAGTCAATAAGGCCAAGCGAATGGGGAAAACTATTTTATAACTCCAAGATACCAACCTGATGCTCAATGCCCTAGTACAACCTATGGTGCCGCTGAAGCAGGTTGTGGCAATGAAGGATTCCATTGAACAAATCGCAACTCAGTTCGAAACCATGGAGCAGGAGTCCAAGGCAATTATGGATGCGGCAACGTAGTTTTGGTAGATCGTTGTACAAGATGAGCAGCTTGATCAGTTGGAAGCATAGGTGCAAGAAGCTGAAGGATATTTGACGATGCTAAATACGTCGTTATGGGCCATTCTATTGATGGTGCATATCACCAAGGGCGAGGAATTGAAGGATCTTTAGCAGAGAGCTGCCCGTACCCAGAAACACCAACAAATACATCCCACTCAGGTAGATTAATTTCAAGAAATCGGTGGATAGTTTGTTATTAAAGTAGTCGCCATGTTACAAGAAGTGTAAGATAATCAATAGATGGTTGACGGTAAGGCTAGGGAAGAGAACCCAGTGCAGCAGGCTTTGAATAATTGTCAGAGTGTTGCCACCAAAGTCTATCTTTAGTTTCATGAGATCACACAACAATTCAAATATTTTAAGGCACGGACGTCGGTGTATACCTTATCAACCTGACATGGCTCGAGGACGAGCCACAAGACTGTGTTGGGGTCCTATTGGTAGGCATTTTGGTAAGCGAGTTGCGTAGTGTTGTAGTAGCTACGCAAGCTCACACGGTACCGTGCAAGGCCATATCAGTGCGATGGGTGAAAGAATAACCATTTTGAATATTTTACATATTATTTGACCAAGTTTTGTCACAATAGGTCATTAGCGGTTATAAGTTAGTTAGAAGTGCACCGTCAATGTAAAGGCGCAAGCCTATTTATAGATCTAGTTTTGCAATTGAATTGACATGATGATGGTAGCATGAGCATATCTAAGAATTGGCATTGTCTGGAGTATGATTATCACATGAGGTCTAGTGCAATCTAGGTTTTGAAGAATTTCTTGTTGTATCTGTAATCTATCTGGGTTTTTCCTGATGTATTCAGCCTCCTGTTGTGGATAAAAATTGTGTGTTTTGGATCATTTGCATAAGATTAATATTATATGATAGTTGTTGCACAAATCTTATCTGTTATTCCTCCTGCAATCTAATATGTTATGATGTTGTGATCTATTTTTTTATGATGTTGTTGTGATCTAGATCTATTATGATTCGTTATGATGTTGTTGTGATTTATTCCTTTTTTCTATATCGATGTTGATGCGATCTGTCTTGCTATGAGTTGAGATGTTTTATGAATTATGTTGCAGTACCAGCGATACTATGACAAATGTATGATGCAATTTGTAGTTACGGAAATTAATTAATGTTGACTACATAGCTCTGAATCCAATGGTTATGTTTTATCCCTGTTCGATCCCCATATCCTTCGTCTTCATTATCAAAAACTTAGTTCAGACAGCTCTCGCTTGAACACCTAGGGTGAGACTTCGTCTGCTCCGGGGATGTTGTTTGGCAGGTTAAAACTTGTCTGGGCTATTGCTTAGGGAGATCGCACTGGTTGGGCATCGACAGAGTGAGAACCCTAGTTGATGAGGCTTTGTTTGTGGGTTTCGCCAAAAATCATACTTATGAGAAAACACCTTGTATGATATTTTTTATATTGGTGTCTACTCATACAAGCATACATTAGGATATGTACAACACTAGGTTATAACATCTTGGAGCTTCTACATAGAATGGAAGCATTTGAGTGTTATCTAATTCCTCATACCAAAGTATGTTTGGTATCTACAATTGTAAAGGGATAGAAGCCTAGGTTCTCAGATTTTCCAAAGTATGACATGTACATTTTCCATTATTTATACTAGGATGAAGTGAGTGACTATGTATTAATGCTACATGAATCAAACATAATAATTGTATATTAGTTCTATATGAATCTAATATTATAAACAAAATAATACCTATTTGTAAAGAGTGCATATTTGAATCAATGAAAACAATAAACAACCTATGAAAATAAAAACAACATAATATTCCAACGAGAACACTTGGTAGCTTTTGAATCTCCTTTCATTTAGTCCTTAGTAGCTCTAGGTGAGATGATTGGATGTGTTTCAGCACAGTCTATTGGTGAAACAACTACTCAGATGATAAAAAGTTGAGTATGGCATACATTGTAGAAAAGATGAACCTTCAGTTTGATGATGATTTGACATGCATTTTTAGTGATGATAATGCAAAAAACATTATTCCGCATATATGTATTATGAATTAAGAGGGTCCTAAAGTGGAATCACAACACCAAAATTCCGAAGATGATGTATTCTTGAAGAAAATTGAAAGTAACATGCTTACAAAGTTGTCTCTCAAGCGAATTCCAGATATTAATAAAGTTTTTTCCAAGTCTGGAAAAATCAACAAGTTTGATGAGAACGATGGATTTAAGCCTGAGACATAATGGAGGTGTTGGCCGGATTTTCTTACTTGGCCAACTTAAGGAGATTAATCCCACACAAGTTGCTTAAAGTAGCTTCCAGTGTGTTTGAAATAGCAAAATCTCGCAGGTTTTGGTCCTGCTACCAACTAAATTTATTCCCTTAAGGAGAACTTTAAAAATTTAGTAAAAATTTATCTTAATTCATTTCCTGCTTAAAATAAACCCTAGAGTTAGTTTCCTAAGTTTAAGTTGTCCTAAAATGCTTTCTTAAGGAAATATTCCGGTTTTAGGGTTTTGTTTTAAATATTTTAACTAAAACTATTTTAAATTTTATCACACTAATCTAATTCTATTAACAACTATTAAAATAAACTAAGCTAAAATATAAATTAAAATTAACTAGCTATCCTATCTCAACTGAGAGTGACTTGAAAATTAAATTAATTACCAATTAATGATTTCAAATAAACAAAGAGATAGACAATAACAATTCAAATGCAAATATTTAAATCATTATCATATAAACACTTTATTGAATATGCACAACAACAGAAAATTAAAATAGGTAACTACTTTTAATTTTTCTGTTATGTTCTATTAATTAATAACTAATATTCAATACTAAATAATTGAATAATAAGATAATATTTATTCATGAAAACATTGTAGAAAATACAAATGAAAATAAAATAAAAAATATGAAATGTTTATATTATAAGGAGGTCATCAACCCTACTCTAGAAGATCAAAAGTATCTCTCTGTTTTAATCAGTACTAAGAACAAAATTAACATAGCTAAGATAAGAACGAACTCACATGAGCTCCATAGTGAAACTGGTCGTTGGACAGTCCCTAAAACACCATGGGTAGAAAGGATCTGCCACCTTTGTGAGAGTAATAACATTGAAGATGAAAATCACTTCCTCTTAGAGTGCCTTGCGTACACCCACATTAGATCCCAGTTTCATAATCTTTGTTGCAATACCGACATTCCTAGCCTTTTAGCCTGTCAAATATATAGTAAGCTTAGGACGCTTCTTTCCAAGCTCTTTGAGCATAGAAATATAACTTTAAAGAAAACTAATTAATTCTCTTCTTTAGGTCTGATAGACCAAAGTTTGGTCTCAGGGGACATTAACCATCATCATCATCATCATTATCAAATTTTAATTATCAATACAAATATCGATTACTCAAATTCAATAATGTCCTCAAATCAAACATTAATATTGTACAAACAGAGCATAATTTTGGATAATAAATGCAATCATAACAAAGTATAATTGTATAAAAAGTATACTGAGAAAAGAGTATATCAAAATATATATATATGTTAAGTTTTCAAAATTGTAACAAACAGTAATACCAATTTGAGAACTCAAGTAACAATCCTTCGTGAAGATAAAACTCTAGCAAAGAAATTAGAACCAGAACTGTAATTATATTTTAGATAAGTCTATTTCTTCAATACTCCATCCACCTTTTTTACACCAAGCTTACTAGCTTATATAATAAGACTAGTAACTCCTTCCAGTTTCTATGTAACAAACATGCTAAAAATATCCCTTCGATTTCTAATAACCACTACATAATAAAGACAAAAATTATATCCCTATTCTGTTGCATCAAATTTCTTCAAAGAAGGCCCCTGGAAAATATGTTTTATCCTTTGAGACAACAATGTCAATCATATCACTGGCCTTTATTAACTTCTTCCCAGTTGAATCAACCTATGACGTGGCTGTCTTTAGTATCCAATTCATCCAGAAGCACCAGCGAATGCCAACGACGAGCAAAAATAGTCTTCATTCCTTACAGCATGTCAACAATATGTATAGCTATAACAAAAATTAATTTCTCATTAAAATCATGATAACAAAAAATAAAATAAAATAGTACGAATTATAAGCATACCTACAAAATCTACGATTTTGCTAGTGTGCTAATTAAAACATTTTATTACCTGTCAATATTGAAATTAAAATAACTAAAAATAGACTAAGTTGTTTCTATCTGTAACTTGATTTATTTCCTAGCTTCTAACAGCTTGGCCCTAAGTTTCAATATTTTTTCTTCATGGACTCTTTCATCTTTCAGTAATTTATCATTAGTTGCATCTAACAATTTATTTTCTGCCTTGTATTTGTCTTTCTTGGATTTCATTTGTTGCCATCAGTCTACCCACATTAAGAATTAATTTTTGTTGTTGTTGTAACTCTACTTTCAACTTGTCATGAGCTTCTTCAATGTCCTTTAACCAATCAACCTTATGTTGTTTCAAAAGGTTGATCGAATGCTTCGTTGATTTTAAAGTCTCTGCTAGAGAATCTTCATCATTTAATGGTGAATCAAATCAAGCTTCATGTTCATACTATGATGGTAATGGTGATTTGTCTTTCATGAGCCTCTTAGGAGAAACCACCACATCGTTGTGACTATTACTCTGTTCTTGTTCAAAGTCATTGATTGGGGCTTCACGAGGAGGAGATTCATCCTCGTTATCACTATTATCCTCAACAACAATGGGTTTACTACTCTGATCTACGGTTCTTGGAACCAAAAGACTGATCATACTCCTAGTAAGCCTTCAATTATACGTTTCATATTTTCTCATGCTCGGTTCAAGGGTTTTATTGTCACCTTTAATATTTTTCTCTTTTACCTCATACTTATTTCTCTCCTCCATTACCTTAGAATATAAATCACCTGTCAATTTAGCAGGGTGCATCCGAACATCAATTTTACTTCCCTCTCCTACTACGTTTTCTCTCTTGGATTGTTCAGGAGGGTTCGAAGTATAAAATATTTCATTTTCAACTATCAGAAAAAGCTTATTGAGCCTCTCATGATCAGTTATGTGATCAGTCTCTTATTTTACTTCTCCTTCATAAGGTCTTCTTCATTTTGCACGGGTCTTAGGTAAGTAAGTAGGCAAAAATTGGGTTAACCCAAACTCATTATCTTTTAAGAATTCATCCCATGTTTTCCCTACTGTAACTAACTAATATTGAACTAACATTTTGATCAAAACGTGATTGAAAAGACTACGATCTTGATTACCAATGGTATGCTGAAACATAAGATCCATTTTATGTAAACTATGAAGTAGAAAGTAGGGTAGATTTAATTTGAAACCCTTAAGAACCATTAAAATTCTCATATGATATGACTGGACATTTGAATACCGACCATCACAAGAGATGTACCTGGAAATGACCTCAAAAGGAGCACGTAGGTGATTCCTCAAATATTTTACAGGAAAACTGAACTTAAGGTGTGCATCTTCCCTTGATAATGGAAGAAGGAACTGCTTAATTTTTTCTTGTCAATTCATGACCCTTTGAACCAACGTTCACCAGTCCAAGGTAGCTTCGTATCTTTCAAAATAAAAACTTCATCTATGATTAGCTGTAAATCACCTATCTGAGCAACATTTCCATCAAAGGACAATGCAAACCGTCTAGTAACTTCTTCATTATGTCCACTAAAACCCCAAAAGAAGAGTTTCCAACCAATTTTCTCAAATAGGGAAAGAACTTTAGGGTCAGCTTCTAACATTTCTGGACCAGAAAGCTCAAAGCGACTTAAGGGAGCCATCTGTTCAACTATCAATTCTTTCTGTGACAGAGGATTGAAAGGGGTTTTAAAGACTGAAGGAATAGCGATATGTGAATACACAGACATGTTATGAACCTTCAAACGATTCTGGAAGAGATAATGAGTAACCCTAGACTACTTCCTATGCATGAGAACTTCACCATCAAACTACCATAAGTATTCATCAAATAAATTGATGTGATCTAAAATCATTACGTGATATTCGAAATCAAATAAATTCATGAAAGTAAAACGACTATCAAATAGGATGGTATTAATATGAACACATATTACTAAGGTAATCATCACATATTAAAATCCTTTTGAGCAGATGTCATCAAACCAATCAATTCATATCTTATACCATAAAAATGACTGTCAACGTTAATAGGAAAGGATTATACGTGGAAGGCAACTGTGCTATCGAACCAGATGATGTGAAGTTGTCATTACAAGCAATGATATGTTCTAGGGTTTCATAAATCCAACCAGGTATCAAGATCAACTTTGGATAATAATTTAAATGCCCAAAAACCATATTTATGCATGTAATAGATTCAAGGAGAAAATGATATAGTTTTGAATGAACTCATAAAATCCAAATCATTATATGACCTATTGCAAAGTATGACCAGATGGAAAATTTATTAAAGACTAAACACTAGATCAAAATCAATTACTATGATAATAATACAATCAACATTCGAAATGATATATAAAAATACACTTTAACTATTTTGGGAAACATATATACACTTTCCATAGTTTGTAAAATAACATAGTATTAAAAGATAAAGTTTTATGTAAAAATATATTATTAGGGTTAAAATAAAATATTTCAATTAATTCATAACCCTAATGATATAAATTACTGATAGGTAATAACTCCCGATTCTGTATTATTCATGGCTAATGCATACATTTATATATTACATGTGACAGTTGTGTTTCACCTTCCGCCCAGCCTTTTCGGCTTCCTATGTAACTGTTCAACTAACTATTTATTTATTTATTTACAATATATAATCCCGACGGATTATATTCTAACAATCCCCCTCTTAATCCGAAGGGGTGTTCGTAAGTCCGAGCATGTTTCTGAATCTTTCAAACTTTTCTTGTCCAAGCACTTTGGTGAAGATGTCTGCAACTTGATCATTTGTGGAACAATGTTGAATATGGACTATCTTGGCCTCTACATGATGTCGAATCAAATGATACTTTGTGTTGATGTGTTTGGTTCGATCATGGAATCTAGGATTCTTAGCCAGATTGATTGCAGAAGTATTGTCGACCAATAATGGAGTGGAATTTTCTTGTTTTTCTTGCAAATCTTCAAGTATCTTCCTGAGCCATACTATTTCTTTTGTTGCTTCAGCTACAGCCATATATTCTACTTCTATTGTTGAATCTACGGGAACTAACTGTTTGCATGATCTCCATGAGACAGCTGCTGATCCAAGACTCATAGTGTATCCAGAAGTTGATACTCCTGTCTCCTTATCGCCATCAAAATCTGAGTCTGAGTACCTAATAAGTTTGAATTCATCCACTTTAGAGTACTTGAGTCCCCTTCAAGTATCTTAGAACTCTTTTTGCATTTGACCAGTGTCCTTCACAAGGTTTATGCATGAACCTTGAAAGTATGCCAACAACATAAGAAATATCTGGTCTAGTTGTTGTAAGGTAGATAAGACTTCCTACAAGTTGTCGATACTTGGTCGCATCCTCAAATTCTTTTCCTTTGCTTGATGTGAGCTTCATTTTCTGTTCCATTGGAGTAGATATAGGGTTGCATTCTGTCATGCAAAATTTTTTTAGGAGTTCTCCAACATATTTTTTCTGAGATAGGAATATGTACTTAGGATGTTGAGTGACTTCAATTCCTACGTAATAGTGGAGATGTCCCATATCTGTCATTTCAAAGATATGTTTCAAATATTTCTTTATGGATGATATATAGCTCTCATTGTTCCCTGTCATCAAAAGATCATCGACGTACACCACAAGATACACAACTGATCTTCCTACTTTCTTTATAAATAGTGTTGCATCATCAAGATCAAAATTTTTGAAATTTAACTTCAAAATATGATCGGTTAACTTTTCATACCATGCACGAGGCGCTTGTTTTAGGCCATACAAGGATTTGACAAGCTTGCATACTTTTTGTTCTTTTGCTTTCACAAGAAAGCCTTCTAGCTGAGACATGAAGACATTCCCTTTCAAGTCTCCATTCAAGAAAGCAGTCTTCACATCCATTTGATGAACTTTCCACCCTTTCTGAGCAGCTAAAGAGAGTAAGGTTCGGATGGTAGCCCATTTTGCTGTAGGAGAAAAAATTTCTTCATAGTCAATTCCTTTTTTCTGTGCATAGCCTTTTGTTACAAGCCTCGCTTTGTGCTTGTCAAGTGATCCATCTAATTTGTATTTGTTCTTGTACACCCACTTGTAGCCAATTGGTTTGGTTCCAACTAGAGGGTCAACCAGCTTCCCAGTTCCATTCTTCATGAGTGCATCATACTCATTCTGCATAGCTTCGTTCCACTCAACTCGAGTAGAAGCTTCTTCAAAGGAAGTTGGTTCAAAGTTAGAAGATAAATTAAATTCACAATCAAATGATACATCCATGTCATCATTTGAATTATCTGCTCCTCCTCCATCTTCATGTCTTTTCGAACTTCTCGTTCCCGTCTTTCCAACTTCATCTGGATGGACACTTTCAAGTGTCTTTGTGGCCCATTTAGGAATCTTCCGTGATGGTCCTGGTAGATCAGCTGGTGGTGCTTCATCATTGATTGAGAGTCTTTCAAAAATCTCAATCACATCATCCAATTGAACCTCTTGTTCAAGTGAAGTAGCAGGAAATTCTTCATGCGGGGGAGTTGGTGCTTCATATGGAAATTCCAAAGGTTGATCTAGAATAGGAATCCCCCCTTGAAGGTTTGGAATTTCATATTCATTTTCAGAATATGTCTTTGGATGAGGATAACATTTCAAATGATCAAGTTGTCTCTCAATGGACTGGTCATTTTTATTAGTCTCAAAGAAAATGACATCTCTGGAAATAACAAATTTCTTGTTTACCTCATCATACAGACGATATGCCTTGGAGTATTCTTCGTATCCCAGGAAAATGCATTTTCTGCTTCACGCACCAAGCTTGTTTCTTTGCTCCTTTGGAATCAAGGAATAATAGGTGGAACCAAAAACTATGATATTCCTGACTGAAGGGAGATGGCCAAACCACATTTCATGTGGAGTCTTGTTATCAAGCGCATTTGAGGGACTTCTATTTCTCAAATAGGCTGTACATTTTACTGCATCACCCCAAAACATTAGTTTTACATTCTTGAAAAACATCATTGAGCAAACCATATTCATTATGGTTCTATTCATTCTTTCTACTACACCGTTTTGTTGAGGATTGTAGGGAACTGTAGTCTGATGTGCAATTCCATGTTGGCGAAGATAATTTTCAAAAGCATTTGAAGTGTATTCTTTCCCATTATCAGTACGAAGTGTACCAATTTTTTTTTGTGCGTGTTTTTCTATCAATGCATGAAAGTCTTTGAATGTTTGAAATGCTTCTGATTTTGTCTTTAAATAGTAAATCCAACACATTCTTGAGTAGTCATCAATAAATGTCATAAAATACTTATTCCCATTTGCTGAAGGTGTTGGCATTGGGCCACATAAATCAGAATGCACTAGTTCTAATTTCCTACTTGCTCTGAAATTAGATTCATGGAATGGCAGCTTACTATGTTTCCCTAATATACATGCATCACATTTGTTCTTCTCTTTGGGAATGGTGGGAAAACCAAATACACCATTCTTTCTCAACAAATGAAGACTGTTATAATTTAGATGACCAAATCTTGCATGCCACAATGAACTAGATGACAAATTACCTTCTCCATGCTGAGAGAGGTAGGAATAGTTCTGAACTCTTGCAGATGAACCCTTTAGCTTCAGTAGCTTCCCATCTTCGTATCCAATCATGATGACTTGGTTGTTAGAGGACTTTCTTATTTCTATGATTCCATCAAACTGTTAGTTTTTTCAACATTTAAGCTAGCATTATGTTAAGATCTTTTCACTGAGAGAATAACAAGCACAACAATCACATAAGCACATCACAAGAGACAAGAGACACAAATATTTTAGGAGGGGAAACTATAAATGGAGAAAACCCCTCAACTTCCTCTAAGATAGTATCACCACAAGATGTGATCCCAAAACAGTAAGAAGACCTCCCAACACAACAACAGCCTTCTGTCTTCTGTCAAGCCAAATTATTTC